>PITA01016154.1:0-47663 GCA_004023965.1 Spilogale gracilis | reverse complement strand
GGAAATTCAAATCAAAACCACTCTAAGATACCACCTTACACCAGTCAGAATGGCCAAAATTAACAAGACAGGAAACAACAAGTGTTGGAGAGGCTGCGGAGAAAGGGGAACCCTCTTACACTGTTGGTGGGAATGTAAACTGGTGCAGCCGCTTTGGAAAACAGTGTGGAGATTCCTTAAAAAATTAAAGATAGAGCTATCCTATGACCCTGCAATTGCACTACTTGGCATTTACCCCAAGGATACGGAGGTAGTGAAAAGAAGGGCCATATGCACTCCAATGTTCATTGCAGCAATGGCCACAATCGCCAAACTGTGGAAAGAGCCAAGGTGCCCATCAACAGATGAATGGATAAAGAAGATGTGGTACATGTATACAATGGAATACTATGCCTCCATCAGAAAGGATGAATACCCAACTTTTGTAGCAACATGGACTGGACTGGAGGAGATTATGCTGAATGAAATAAGCCAAGAAGAGAAAGTCAAGTATCGCATGGTTTCACTTACTTGCGGTGCATGAGGGGCAAACTGGAGGACAGTGGCAGAAGGAAAGCAAATGGGAACTAGGGTAATCTAGGGAGGGAAACGAAACAACAGAGACTTTGAACACAGAAACAAACTGAGGGACTTGGAGGGAGGGGGGTGGTGGGATGGGAGAGCCTGGTGGTGGGTACTGGGGACACCTAAAGCGTGGAGCACTGGGTGTGGGGAATGGGGAATGAATCTTGAAACACTGGAAAAAAAATTTTAGTAACAGTAAAAAAAAAAAAAGATTAAATGCAGAAATACATATGAAAATTCAGTTATTTTATTAAGCTGGACATTAAAGATAGTTGCCAAAATATAAAACAGTGTCATTCTTTTCACTAATTTTTTTTTGTTTTGGAAATGAACATAGAAAATTATTTCAATATTAACAAATATATTTCTTTAAATGTCTTAATTTACTAGCTATCAGGGAAATTCAAATCAAAACCACACTGAGATACGACCTTACACCAATCAGAATGGCCATAATTAACAAGTCAGGAAAGAACAAGTGTTGGAGAGGCTGCGGAGAAAGTGGAACTCTCTTACACTGTTGGTGGGGATGCAAGCTGGTGAAGCCGCTTTGGAAAACAGTGAGGAGATTCCTTAAAATATTAAAAATATAGTTACCCTATGACCCTGCAATTGCACTACTGGGCATTTACCCCAAAGATACAGATGTAGTGAAAAGAAGGGCCATATGTACCCCAATGTTCATAGCAGCAATGGCCAAAATCACCAAAGTGTGGAAGGAGCCAAGGTGCCCATCAACAGATGAATGGATAAAGAAGATGTGGTACATATATACAATGAAATACTATGCCTCCATCAGAAAGGATGAATATCCAACTTTTGTAGCAACATGGACTGGACTGGAGGAGATTATGCTGAGTGAAATAAGCCCAGTAGAGAAAGCCAAGTATCACATGGTTTCACTTACTTGCAGTGCATAAGGGGTAATATGGAGGACAGTAGGAGAAGGAAAGTAAATGGGAAGTAGGGTAATTCAGGGAGAGAAATGAAACAAGAGAGACTTTGGACACAGAAACAAACTGAGGGACTTGGAGGGAAGGGGTGGGGGATGGGAGTGCCTGGTGGTGGGTACTAGGGCACCTATTGCAAGGAGCACTGGGTGTGGGGAATGGGCAATGAATCTTGGAACACGGAAAAGAAAATAATAAATAAATAAATAAAATTTAAATGTCTTAATTTAAATTCTATGACACTACATATCAACAGATAAAACCCACATAAATTGAAACTCTTTGGAGTCAATAATTTTTAAGAGCATCAAGAGCTCATGAAACTAAAATGTTTGAGAAATGCTAACCTGCCTCCATTAAGTTAGGTTAATCCATAGTAGTAAACAGAGCCTACCTTCCCATTAACTTTACACAAAGAGACTTTTGTCTCTCTCACCTAATTATCTAAGTAGATATTTCATTAGTAGGGTAACGCCCTAGAACACGGTAATCAGGGATCCAAGTCAATGGTGTGGCTTTGCCATATTTGACCTTGACTTTCAAATTTGCTCTGATGCTGACATCTCAGTCATCCCTCACCTCTGGGCCATGTTAGGACATGGCAAGAAGACAGTGACTCAGGAAACAGTCTCTCACCAGAAGCAGACTCTGGTGGGACTTTGATCTTGGATTTCTAGCCTCCAGAACTTTGGAAAATAAATTTCTGTTTTTATGAGTCTACGGTATTGTGTGACAGAAGTTCAAATGCACTAAGACACCACAAGTGTCATTCAGTGGAAATCATAAACTCCTTATGCCATGTATTTTTCACCTTGTATCTCCTGCAGTACTAAGAACCACACATCTCTACTTTCTATGCTTCCAGTAGTGTACACTAGAAATAAAATATTAGAACTGGAAGGATCTTTAGAGACCATACTGGTCAAATTTCTTCTTTTTATATCCAGATTTTACAAACCTGGGGAAGATAAGTGATTCCCCAAGGCCATAGTGAATGTGAAAAATAAACAATGTGGAAATATAAATGTAGCCTACAATTATCATGCATCATTCATTAATGTGAGAGTTATTTTAAAACTTTAAGTGATATAAATCTATACCTTCCAAGTGGTAAAAAAAAAAAAAACAGATTTTCAGAATTTCAGAACTTAAGGAGACATCAGCTCATTAACCCAAATTATCACATTGGTAAGAAAAAGCTACAGGGACTCAGAGAGATAAAAAATCACTTCTCTAAATTCACAAAATGGTGAAGACCTGACTTACAAATTCTGAATCAACTCTTAATACTGCTTTATCATATTGTCTTGGAAATAATTCACATTTGTGTAGTAAATTGATAATTCCAATTTTGAAGCAAATTAGTATAGCAACCCATGTGTTATGTCCAAAAATAAAAACAAATCTTCAGAATATTCCATAATAATCTAGGTTACAAATCTTATTCACTTCTATTCAACTTTTCTAAATCTAAATCCTAAGAGTTCTGAAGCTGCGAAAATCAGTAACCTAAAATTTCATCTTCTTTAGTCACAATATAACAAACATATATAAAGTTTTTTAAAATAAATTTTTCTGGCAAATTGGCACTTTGACCCAACAAGCAGGTCATGAAATTCAGTGCCTTTCCATACTTCATAGAAACTTATTCAAATCACTATGATAGATCTTCTGCTCTTGGGAAATGAGCACATAAATGGCAGCATCCTTCTAATGGCACTTCTCGACATTCTTATTAAAGTTCTGTGTTAAGTGCCCAGATACATTAAATCAATCCACTGTTTTCCATCCTCACAGACAGCCCATAGTTCTGGAGAGGAACGGAGGCCACAAGGAAATCAATCATCAGAATGTGCTCCTTTTAACACATTATCCTCTTGGTTAATTGGGTTTTAAAATAATTTGATATAAGTTCTGATTTGAATTCAAAGTCCTTGACAGAACTATTGCCAAGAAATGAGAAAGTAATATTTCTCTAAAACTATTACTTGAAAATCTTAAAAGAAATGACTTATCCATCCATAAAGATTTAATTTTTTTTTCCTATTTGAAATGCTGCAAGTACCAGACAGCACTAGGATATGAAACCTTTATGCTGCACGTTGTACTGAGACACCTGATGTTGGGTCCACAGTTTTTCCTGCTGAGCAGCAGACAATGAGATGTAATATTGACATTCTCTTTGAAATGCTCCAGGGTCTACTAAAGAACTCCCTCTGTAGAGGTAGAAAGTTCACCTGAGAACCTTGAAAAGGCATATAACCTCACTCAAGGCTTTAGATCAGATTTTACTTTTTCTTCTAGCAGAAGCTGAATAGCAAAGAGAAAATGATTGATTTCTTCATGGTGGGCAAATAAGAAATAATAGAATGGAAACCATTACACACGAGTCCAAAGTAAAAGATACAAATTATTTAACACAAAGCCACAGCACCCCAGACATTTGACAAAATTGTGAATTCATGCCACTGATTCATATTATTTTACTACAAACACAATGGCGTTTGTCTTTCTGTAGGATCTAGAGCAACTGAGAACTTAGGAAGCATTTAATAGTGGTTGTTGCTATTATTTTGTTGTTACTGTGGGTGACAGTGAAGAGAGGCATAAACTAGCATATACTGATCAATTGCTAAATGTCAAAAACGCCAGTTTTAATTCTCAAGAGTTCTCCACATGGGGTATCATTATCTTCATTTTAAAGATGAACAAACAGGTATGAGAGAGTAAACACTTGGGGGTTAGGTCACTCAGGCAATAATTGCTGGGGCTGGGGTTCAAACAGCATAAATTCACATGGTTTATGACATGCCAAGCGCTATGCTAAACAAATTCCATCGATCATCTCATTAAATCTGTTCCATAATTGTACAAAATAGGTCCTGACATTTTACTTACTTAAAGGCAAGAAAACAAAATTCAGTTTCGTTTAAGAATGTGTCACAGAGATAATTATGTGGCTGAATGATGAGTCAAACTGAGATTGTGTGACACCAGCACTCTGAGCCTGTACGTCTCATTCCACAGTGCCTGTAGAGTGTTGTGCCCTTGCCCCTTGCCTCTATATAACTCGGGCAAAGAAAACAAACAAACAAACAAACAAACAAAACAAAACAAAACAAAAAGTAAAACTCAAAAACAACAACAGTAAAATGCACAATTTCATTTTTTTTCTCTTCCTCTCATCAAATTCCCCAAAGAGTATAACATTATAACACACCAGTGCCTCAGGAGGTTCAAAGGATGTCATGATAATTCAGCTGAACTAAAAGGTCCATTTCAATTGCCAAAGGAAAATGCTTTCTGGAACAAGAGACCTTCCAGAGAGCAGCACTGCATCCATCTTTATGTAATAAATCCCCCAATCAGGATCACATCAAGACGTATGACAATTCATCAGCAACTCAAGAGACAGTCAGTGTGGAGTCAAGAGTAATTTAAAGCAATGACATGTTCCTTCTAGATTCAGGCCTGTTTGAGACAACGTTCAATACAGAGTCCTTTTTTGTTTTGTTTTGTTTTGTTTTCTGGCTGCATTTATTTTATATATCCTTTGGATATATAAAATTGTGTAACCATAAAAAAAAGGAGTGCAGTAACATCCTGGCATTTCTAATGTTTCCATATTTTTATTCCAGTAATAAAAGCTCTACCTTTACAAAGCAAATTCTAACATGATCTTGGCAACCTCTCCTTAAAATACATGCACAGTTCCAGAAAAGTGACATTCCCTGGGCACCAGAGATTTCAATTTCTGCACTCTGGATTTTGGAAGTTCTGTTCTAGTTTGTTGTCATAGAGGCTTTGACAGCCAAACAAATCTGCTAAAAGGAATGCTGCACGTTTCATAAAAATTCCCCAACTGAATGCACATATTTTCTCTGCTATGGCCTAGGATGTCTGATCGTGTGAACTTGTGAGACCGAGGGATTCAGCAGTCTTGAAAGAAGGATTCCCAAGTGAGACTCTTTTGGCACAAGGAAAATAGCAGAGTCCAAGGAAGAATTTTTAAGGTATACCAGGTAGGTTCTGAGAATTTTTTTTTAATTGCCTAAATTCACTGATGTACTAGTTAATGTATGTGAAGGATTGCCTTTATATGAAAAAAAGGAAACTATAATTTTATGGGGTTTTTAGGCCACTAATATAAATTATACTGCTGATTAATTGGGTTTAAAAAAGGATATAAATTTGGACTTGTATTTAAAGTCCTTGAAAGAACTATTGTCAAGAAATGGGAAAGAATTTAGACACTGAGACATTCCAGGATATGAAAGGATGGTTTGAATTCTTTCACCAACTGCATTTCTATTTCTCCCCATTGCCAATCAAATAAGGCAGCAGGAAATGCAATCTATTAGACTTAATCATAGTTAGCTCAAATCACATTTAACTATTCAATTGAAGAAAACTACCAGCAAAACTAATTACAGAGCTGCAAAATATCAATGATAAAACTGAAGCACAACAATAGGACAGGAAACTCCTAAGAAATTGAGAATCAACAAATATATGCAGTTGTTAGTGAAAAGAGGTAATCTGTGTCATTAACTAATTTTGAGAAAAATTAATTACCTTTCTGTCAAATATTTTTAAGTTATATCTCAAAATTCTAAAGTTCTCCTTCCTCAACTAGACAAAGCTTTAAATGAGGAAATATCAACGTGAAAAGAATATTGATAAACCGCAAATAAAATTTCCTCTTCTTTCAAAGATAATATAACCAATTTTATAAAATTTTATAACAAATTTCAAGTTAAAAATACTTTAAAATATTGTATATCCTGGGGGCACCTGGGGAGCTCAGTGCGTTGAATGTCTGACTCTTGATTTTGGTCAGGTCATGATCTCAGCATCCTGAGAAAGAACTCCATATTTGACTCCATGCTCAGAGGGGAGTCTGCTTGGGAGTCTCTCTTTCCCTCTCCCTCTACTCCAACCCCCTCCCCTGCTCATGCATGTGCCTTTGCTCTCACACTATCTCTCTCAAAAATAAAATAAAATGATAAGATAAAATATAAAATAAAATAAGATGTACCCCATCGTATACAGATGAGAAAACGCCCGTCTCACTCTTCAGTTTATGGATTCTTTCAGGGTTAAACAGAGTATTTTATCCAATTTAGGAATTCTGCCAGTTGCTAAGTATGACTGTTGCAATTGCATATTTTGGACCCGGGAGAATAACCACAAGATGGGTTCCAGGATCCTTGTACCCACTGTGAGACAGACCAGAGTGAAAACTGCTTTCATCATCTGACCTTCCTAAGTCCCTACTCTGGTAGCCCACAGAGACATTTGGGGCCTCCCAGAATTAGTGGTACTTCAGAGCCAGTATCCAGTAAAGATCTAAATATTTCCTTTTCTTGAGTGTGTAATCAACCTGGTAAAAGGCCATAGGTCACTTGAAGAAAGGGCAGGAAAAGATTAACAGAATATATTTTTGGTAATATGGCCAGGTCCTTTCTCAAGGGGCCCTGGCCTCTCACCTTCATTCAGGGGTTCTGAGCATGCAAACTGGTTCAGGTCTGAGGACTGAATGAGGGAGAACAGCTCTGTTTTTATGATTCAAGTTAGACTTTTGTTCACTGGACCTAGATCTTTTACTTATCAAGATCAAGTAAGAATTTAGTAGGCTTCACATATTTTAACTTTTAGAAACACCACAATCAATGACCCAATACCAGAGGTTTCCATGAGTCAGATGACTCTAATTGATGTTTTGACTCTGCTCGATACTACAGGGGCCATGCCCACCTTGCCTTGAGCAACTGGGTGCTGCCATTTTGCTCTTGTCACACCAGGCCACTGCATTTTGTTTTCCCAATTCAGTAACAGTAGTTCCTGTTGCATTTTCTGCCCTATGGACAAAAGCGATCAGAAAGCTCTTCAAGGTTGCCTGTATCCCCTTCACAAATTTATTTCTCAAAGTTATGGTGAAAGGTGTGCCCTCTGGCCATAAAAGGGTAGGTGAACAGATCTTAAATAACAAATCCATTATAACACGTAAAGCTTCTTAAATCTTTGAATCCTTTTGATTATTTACCAGAACAGCTCTAACATTTTAAGTTAATTTACTGTGGGCCACATTTTGGTCCATGTTTCAACCAACCAACAAAACTGTTAAAGCTTTTTCTAAGTTCCTGAGCCATAACAGTGAATCTAGAATCTCTACGTAGTGGGCCCCTGGATTTGGAAGCAGCATATTCCTGTCAGCATGTGTTACTCTGGCCCATTTACTAAATGATCCCAAAGCTGTTTTGAGTGGAGCCCAGAACAAAAGAAGGTTCTTTCACAGGTTCAGGTTTCCACACCAGCTGCTCTGTCACTTGGGCCATCTGCCCCAGCAGATTCAATGATGTTTGAAGTAACAGTGGCAGACAGTGATGCTGTCTGGGATTTGTGGTAGGCCCTATAGGTAAACTGCAACACAGACACTTAGGATTTTGGATCAAAGCCCTGCAATCCTTTGCAGGTAATTACTCTCTCCTTTCCATAAACAGCTTTTGGCTTGCTACTGAGTCTTAGCAGAGACTCAATGCTTATCCATGGGTCACCAAGTTACCATGACATCTGAGCTGCCCATCATGACTTGGCTGTTATCTGGGTCAGTAATAACCACAAAATTGAGCCACAAAGTTGGGTAGGCACATCAGCTTGTGATCATTAAATAAAAGTGGTGTATGTGTGATCAGCCTTGAGTAGGCCTTGAAGGTATAAGTAGGTTATGTGAATAAGTGACCCAAATATCCATGGTCCCCATACCTGTTGTACTTCCTTCTTTCTTGCATCCTTCACATATGACCTTAATGGGAGATAGATGACCAGCTGACAGAGAAAACTTAAGCCTGGTTCATAGTATGTAGGGATCAGGGAAAAGTACACAGCTGCAGCACTATAACCCTTTTGGGGGACATCCCTGAATAATGCTAGTAAGAGAAACCTTTCCAAAAAGCAGAACTTGGAGCAGAGCACCTGGTTGTTCATTTTGCTTGGAAGAAGCCATGGCCAGATGTGCAACTACATACTGATTCATGGTTTGTGACTAATAGTTTGGCTAGATAATCAGGGACTCGAAAGGAACATGACTGAAACACTGATGACAAAAAGGAGATGAGGTTTGTAGAGAGATCTCTAGGAGTGTGTATGAAAACATGAAGATATTGTGTCCCATGAGAATGCTCATCAAAGTGTTACCTCAACAGAAGGATTTTAATAGTCAAATGGATAGGATGATTCATTCTGGGGATACCAGTTCATTCTCCCCACTAGCTCCTATCATGACCTACAGGATTCATGAACAAAATGGCCATGGAGACAGGAATGTAGGTTTTGCAAGGTTGTAGCAACATGGACCTCATTCACAAGGTCTACCTTGCTATGGCCACTGCTATATGTCTCATGTGCCAGTTAGAGACCAAAACCACATCCCAAATATGCTACCATTTCCTATGGTGATCAGTCAGTTACCTGATTGATTATACTGGATGACTTCCATCATGACAAAACAGCATTTTGTTAAAATTTGACTAGACGGCTCTTACTGGGACGAGCCTCCCAGGTAGAAAGTGCTTCTGCCAAAACTACCATCTGTAGACTTACAGAAATGCCTTTTCCACTATCATGGTAATCCACACAACATATTTCTCATCACAGAACCCATTCACAGCAGATAAAGTATGGCAGTGAGCCATGATCACGGAATTCATGGTGTTAACCGCATTTCCTGCCATCTTAAAACATCTAGCCTGACAGAATAGAACAATGCTCATTTGAAGACTCAGTTATAGCACCAGTTCAGTGACAATACTTTGCAGAGCTTGATCAAGGTTCTCCAAGACTCTGTGTATGCCCTAAATTGACATCTGATATATGATGCTGCTTCTCTGATAGCCAGGATTCTCAGGTTTAGGTTTGAAGGGATGAAAATAGGAGTGGAACCACTCACTATTACCTCTAGTGACCTACCAGCAAAATTTTTGCTTGTTTTCACATGACTCTGTTCTCTTCTGGTTTGAAAGTCTTTGTTCCAAAAAGAGGAATGCTTTTTCTAAAATAAACAAATAAAAAACCACAACATTGATTCCATTAAACTGAAAGTTGAAATTGCCACCCCAAAATGCTGGGCTCTTCATACCTCTGAGTCAACAGGCAAAAAAGAGAGTTACTATATGGGATTGATCCTGACTACCAAGGAAAATTCTAACTGCCACTCCACAATGGAGGTAAGGAAGAGTATGTCCGAATATACAAGGTATCTCTCAGTGATACCATGTTCTGTGATTACAGTTGAGGGAAAGCTCTAAATGAAACAAATTCAGGAGGACCATTAATGGCTCAGACTCTTCAGAAGTGAAACTTTGGGTCACTGACCTCACTGAGTAAGGAACCATGATTAGTCGAGGTCTTGCAGAGGCAAAGGGAAGAATGGAAGAAAATTAGCTATGAATCTTCAGCAAAAATACATGACCAGTGATATAAATGAAAACCGTAATTGTCATGAGTTCATTCCTTGTTTTGCTATAAATAAGTAAATCTCTTTGTTCTCTTTCCTCTCTTATCCTCTTATCACATAAGATGTGTTTACTTTATACCATAGTATTTAAATATTGCTGAATTTACATAATAGAATTTAGGTTATAGAACATTAAGGAGAAAAATAAACATCACTCAATGACTTTCAAGGACTCTACATCCTCTTTTGAGAAAAGGGTTATGAGTTCGGGGTTGTATATATGACACTGGCATCATATTATAAAGAAATATAAACCAGATTACCTTCCGTAATGTGAGAACTTCCTCTGGACTCTAATTGTAACTTTTCCCTGGATTTTAAGCCTGTCACCTGCCCTCTTGCAGACTTTGGACATGCACATCTCCATCTCCACCACTCCATATAGATTACATATATACATATAAAATTTCTTCTGTTTTTCTGGAGAATGCTGACTAATATACATGCCCCTATTTTCAATGTTTTACTCATTAAGTCTTAGATTTTTTTTTTCCTTATTCTATACAGTTGACCCTAGAACCACATGAGGTTCTACAGGTATAATTACATATAGATTTTTTCAATAAACACATTGTAGCACTGTAAATGTATCTTCCTTATGATGTTCTTAATAACATTTTCTTTTTTCTACCTTACTTTATTGTAAGAATACAGTATATAATATAAAAAACATACAAAATATGTGTTAGTCAACTACTTATATTATCAGTAAGCCTTCTGATTAACAGTAGACTATTAGATTTTTTTAATTTTATTCCCAATATGGTTAAAATATAGTGTTATATTAGTTTCAGGTGTACAATATAGGATTCATCAATTCTCTACATTCCTCAGTGCTCATCATGATTACTTCCCCTCTGGTAATGATCAGTTTCTTCTCTATAGTTAAGAGTCTGTTTTTTGGTTGGTCTCTTTTTTGTCCATTTGTTTGGTTTCTTAAATTCCACTGATGTGATATACATATACAGTGGAAGATTAGCCATAAAAACAAATGAAATCTTGTCATTTGCAATCACATGGATGGATCCAGAGGGTGTAATGCTAAGTGAAATAATTCAAGAAAGACAAATACCATATGGTTTCACTCATATATGGAATTTAAAAGTAGTTAAGTTTTTGGAGAGTCAAAAGTTGTATGAAGATTTTCAACTACTAAGACAACTGGAAAAATACTTGGTGATGTTAAAGACTTACTGAAAAGAGCATATCTAGTATCTGAGATGAAAAATGTCAATGTGCACACAGAAAGCTGGTTAGAGTTGAAACAAAGCCCAACCTCTCCCTGGCTGGGTCAGCAGACTTATTTGAGCCATGATCTTACATGGGACAGTCTGTATTCTGCGACCTCATATCTGCCTTTGACCCCATGCTAATCTCAATTCCTGAATAAAAACCTGAGCCTGTCCACCACTTCACTTCTGCCTGGGATGCCCTTCCAGTTGAGACTTACAAGTGCCACCCTATCTTCTTCAAAAACAGAGACTGCCTCCTCCTGCCACCGGTAGTAGAGACTACAATTATGATTGTACCACTGAGTACTAAAGTAAGAGCAGATGACTATATGACTAGATGATTAATTCAGGTAATCTGATCATACATTTTGCATCAAAACACTTCTGTGTTGATATGCCTGGGTGGCTCAGTCAGTTAAGCTTCTGACTTAAGCTCAGGTCATGATCCCAAGGTCCTGGGACTGAGCCCCATGTCAGGTTCCTTGCTCAGCAGGAAGCCTGCTTTTCCCTCTCTCCATTGCTCCTGCCTCCTCTCTCTCTTTGGCTATCTTTTTCTCTCTCAAATAAAATAAATAAAATCTTAAAAAAAAGAAAAGAAAAGAAAAAGAAAAAGAAAAAGAACATTTCTGTGTCTTTGTTGTGACTGTCCACACTACTTCAGATGTCCTTTTTTATCTGTGGCAATATCATCCAGTCTCCAAGAATATGCCAAATCTCACTCCATGAAACCTTTTCTCATTCCTATAGTCACATAATTTCTTGTTTGAATTCTAATAAGTAGATCTTACATCACTAGGTTTATCACCCTAAACTGTTTGTTTTGATTTCACCATCAAGATGGTAATCTCTTGGAGAGTAAACATTGCATTAGAATCCCCTACCAGGTCTTGCACCTAGCAGACCCTAAACACACAATGGACTCTACCTGACTGCCTATCCTGAAATGAACTCCAATTTGACTGAGTTGCCAATCTACTTCCCACTGCCCAGAATAGCATCTTACCCAATCAAATTTATTTCTTGCTATCCTATTAAATGTGCATCCCTACTCCAGCTAAGCCCAGTTCCTCTCTGATCCATCTCATTAATGACTTGATGTTGTTGTCCTGATTGCCATAAGTAAGAAAAAGTAAGAAGAGGCACATCGTTTATCTGTAGAATTACTAGAGGCATTAAATCGCTATATTGAATTACTGTAGGAATAATCCCCAAATATAAATTTAGATTTGTGATCAGATGTTCTTTTCCAAAATGTTTTAATGAAACAAACAGTTCTAAAACATTGCTGTACTAACATTTTCAATCCAACAGCCATTGAAGAACCCAGGTATGCAACCCTGTGTTCCGTAACATAGTAAATATGAGAACATGGGATATACATGACAATATGATATGTGATGTGCTCTCCAGCACCCAGCCCTGGCAGCCCTCACTCTCTCTGCCACTGTATACAATGTTATTTAACATATGTCATGGATTAACACTATGAGAAATCCATCACCATTCTATTACCCATTGCATTAGCCATGAACAACTTTATTTCCTCACTAAATACCACGTTGGAGAGTCATTCTTCAGAAGGCATGGTCTCACATGACAAGATAAAGGTCAGATTTGTAATTTTAGTTTCCTCTGATTCCTTTTTCCCATTAAAATGGAATCAAAAGAGCTAGGAAGTTTTGAGGAAAAACAAAACAGAACAAAAACTAAGACTTTGAAGATGTCCTTGAATTGTGAATTATATTCTTTTTTTTTAAGATTTTATTTATTTGAGAGAGAGAGAGAGAAAAGAGAGAAAGAGCATGAGCTGGGGTTAGGCGAGGGGCAGTGAAAGACAGAGAAGCACACTCCCAGCTGAGTAGGAAGCCCAACTTAGGGCTTGATCCCAAAACCTTGGAATCATGACCTGAGCCAAGGCAACACTTAACCAACTGAGTCATCAAGGCGTCCCATGAATTATATTCTAAAATAAAATTTTAATTTGTTTATATTTTTAATTAATGTATTTTATTTTAAAGAGACAGAAAGAGAAAGCAAGGGGAGGGACAAAGGGAAAGAATCTCAAGCAAACTCCCAACTGAGCACAGAGCCAGATATGGGGCTCTATCTTACAACCCTAAGATCTGTCCTGAGATGAAATCAAGAATCAGTCACTTGACTGAGCCACATAGGTGCCCCAAATTTCACTTTTTTAAGTATACATTTAATATTAACTCTTTCAATCTCATTCTCTCAAGCTACTATTCATCTTATATCTTAATTATGTTCCAGTTAGCCATAATGCCATTTGTTAATCTTATTGGAAAATATAATATACACATATATACTTTTTTTGAAGAATGATAATACATAATACACATTTCCAGAATTCTTCAGAGAAATTGTTTCCCTTAATGTTTCTTTCTAAAAATAAGATTTATATATAAGTATATATATTTATTTATATATACAAGTATATATATATATAAGTATATCTTAAATCTTAAAAAAAAAGAATATAATTCACAATTCAAGGGCATCTTCAAAGTCTTAGTTTTTGTTCTGTTTTGTTTTTCCTCAAAACTTCCTAGCTCTTTTGATTCCATTTTAATGGGAAAAAGGAATCAGAGGAAACTAAAATTACAATGTAAATATATAAGTATATATATTTATTTATTATTATTAAATGTCTTTCTGATATATGCATCAGAAAAGAAAGATCATACAAAGAGTATTTATACCTTAGCCATGTGCACAGTGTTAATTTTTTATTATCTTTTTTATAGTCATGTGAGTTATAAGCAGACAGTATATAGAATTGTCATATTGGAGCTAGAATTGAACAAAAATTTATATTCAACACAAATATGATAAGTATCGACAAGCTTTCAGTGTATTATATTACATACTGTCTCTAGAGATTAGAGACAGATATATATATGTATTTTTTTCAATATTTTTCTCTTACCTGATCCAAATATGCGATCAATATGATTGATTATGGAGGGGGTCAGTAAGCTTGAGCACCTTCCATGAACTTTTACTCTTTGCCTATCTTTGACCATAATCTTTATTTTATTCTATTTCTTTGAAAGATCTAGTCTTACAGGTTACTCTTAAGAAATGGACAATTGGCTGAGAAACTCAGCGAGAGAGGAAAACTGAGTTCATAGGGCACATCACAACAAAGAACAAGTTGTCAGATTCCTGAGACTAGAGTTCCAGTGCTGAGTGTTCATGTTTTCCTGCCAGCTCTTCATCTCTCCTCCCTCTTCCCCTATACAGGTTATAAACTAAAAATTTCTGTTTTTCCTCAACATTTCAGCCAGAAACCTAGATTTTTGTATCCCACTCAATTGTTTTCAATGTACCATGTGGCATCAATTATTATGCAAATTAGAATTTTAAATATGCAAAGAAGTGGTAAGATCTTGTATATAAATATGTTATATTTCAGAAAGTTAGATTCTGAAATTGTTTAGGGCTCCTGAGAAACTAAAATAAGTCCTCAACATTTATAAGTTATAGGAGGTGCAGTTTACAGAAATGGTTGTACCTTTCCTGAAGCAGAAAGAACTCTGAGACACATCTCCTACATGCCCAGGTTCTGAAACACACATGTGTTCAGCCAGTGGTTCACATCAATTTCAGACATGAAGGGTAGTAATTAGGGACAAGTTCAATAGATGTTAGAAGCTGGTTGAAAATTGTCAACACTTTGGTTGACACATAGACCATTTCAAAAGGAAATTGTGAAAATCATGTGTTGTCCTAACTGTGCAATAGCAAAGCAAGCCTTCTAGAGAGAGGAAATTGTCATGTTTACCACATTTGTTTTCCATAAACATCAGTGAGAACAGGCCTCACACATCACAGAAAGTCAAATATGTATTCATTTGACTATGATGTGATTTTAGGCTTGTGTTTGTCCAATGACATATACTTCCTTCTTCATTATTAAACACTTTATGGGATGTTACTTTCATTGTAATTAATATACTCTAGCTTTTGTTCAGTATTGACTTGGTAATGGCTTAGCATTCTCAATCAATTTCAAAGGAAGATAAAGAAGAACAGGAAATTGAAGCCTCCCTTCTGCCCTCTTGGCTTTAGGCCTTACATTTAAGGCCAAAGCACTTTAGCTTCTAGGTGACCAGACACCACATCTCACATTTATTTTTGAATGGCCATCAGGTATACTGGAGAAATAATTGTCAAAAGGTATGTGAATGACCTGGGGGGAAAACTTTACAAAAGAAAGATCATAAAAACATTATTAGTACCTTAGCCACTTGCACAGTGCTAATTTTTTTTTTACTATTTTTTATAGTCATGTGAGTGATAAGTAGGGAGTATCTAAAATCACCATATTAGAGCCAGAATTCAATAGAAATTTACATTTAACACAAATATGCTAAGTGCTTACAAGCATTCAGTGTATTATACTACATACTGAGAACATGAGGAAGAGATGAAAATCAGAAAGAAATATCACAAAGTATGACAACTGCAATATAATGTATAACAACTGCAATATAATATATGTTCAAAGTAGTATCCGTCTTGGGTGGTAAAAGAATCATAGAAAGAATGCAATGTTTTATAAGCTACTTTCCCTCCAACCAGGATGTTTTCAATTATGTATTATATGAATGTTTCCTTATCAGTAGTGCAAAAGGGAATTCTTATACTGCATGGGCCTTAACAGGTCATTTCCAGGCTAACAAATTATGATTACTTATTGGCTATTTTTGTCTTGTTCATTTGATCCTTTCACAGGCCTTTGTGGAAATGCCTATGTTTTTCTGCAGGTAGGATAAAGATAGCCCTTTACTTGGCCTCTTGTAATGTGACATTTTTCTTCAACGGCACTTTGTGAATTTTTTTATAACACTCCGAACTAGAGCGCTGAATCAATTGTGGGAATGTGCTGAATGTCCATCCATAAAGGGAAGCAAGATTAATGACCTCTAAATGTGAACAGGCAAGAGCTATTTACAAGAGTGAGTGAGGGTCATATTTTATCACAGGCAGGTACCTTATTCCAACTTTGCAAACAGTTACAGAAAATGTACAGAACCACAAATCTTTAGCCTTTCTATCCTCATATAAACCATAGTGTGTTCTGGATGAATAACGCCTAATGTGTTTTAACCCTGAACTCAATCTTCATATGTTAATGAAGACTAAAAAAAATTGCTAAAGTACTCCATGAATCAGAAATCAACAGAAAAAGCATCTTCCTTTCCACCCCACACCACAGGGTCTGTACTTTCCTCAGCAAGAAAAGGGGCATCAAATTGTACTTCTCACTATCTTGACCAGTGCATGGTCAACTCATTTTGTATTTTTTTTTTTTAATTTTCTTTTGCCTTAGACTCTGTCCTTGTTCCACTGAACTGTGACTTCTAATCAGTGTATCATACAGTACTTATTTTTTTACTTTTGGTACTCCTAGTAAAGGGTGTTAGAAGGTACATGAATGATACTGGTAAACTCTTTCTGGAACAGATCATAAAGTAACAGAAATAGACCCACTTAAACCTATGACATTGGGTCCCCATTTCTCACCTTGATGGTAATACCCGTAGTATAGTTTGGGCAAAACCCATTCTAGTACCCACTAAATGACCTGTGTGAGTTTCCATATGCATATTTGGGGCCAAGAAAAAAAGAGTTAGATAGTTGGAATCAAAGTCAAGGTGTATTAACCATCCCTGGATGTATAACATATTCGCTACGACTTAGTAGCTTAAGGCAGTTTGGAGTTATCATCTCTGTTTTCATTCATCAGGAGTCCAGGGATAAAATAACTGAATTCTCTGATGCTGGTCTCACAGGACCAAAATCACAGTACCAGTCAGGCTCTTTTCTTATCTGGAGCTTGGGGTCCTTCTGCCACTCATGTGGTTGTAGCAAACTTTAATTCGTTGTAGTTGTAAGACCGAGGTCCCTATTCCTTCGCTGGCTGTCAGCACGGGGCCACTCTCCGCAGCTTGAGGCCTTCCAGGTTCCTTTTCATGTGCCCCCTCCTCTATCTTCAAAGCTAACAATGGAGACTCTTCCTTCTGTTAAAACCCTTTCTCATTTTGAACCTCTGTTGCCTGCATGAGCCTTGCCCTTTTAAGTGTTGGCCTGATTAGGTCAAGCCTACTGAGAATAATCTCCTTTCTTCAAGTTGACCATGCCAAATGACAAAACCCAATTATGGGAGAGATACTGTGATATCACATCATGATCACAGATCCCTTTCACAGCCAATGGGAGGATGTTTTCCAAGGGTGTGGGTCTTTAAGGGTCATCTTAAAATTCTGTCTACCACATAAGATATTGAAAAGTATAATGAAAGCAAAGCCTGAGCCAAGACAAGTAAGCTATTCTCTCCAGGAGGGCTGTCCAGAAAAGGCAGCAACAGAGCATCTCTGGAAAGACAGATGAATGATGATTATTTCTCAGTTAAGTTTAGGGGTTCAATGAGGTATTTTGACAAAGGAATGATATAGTTAAAAGTATTCTTCTTTATAATATAAAAAATAGATGAATATTTGTAACTCACCATTCCCTAACTAAAGAGGTTCTAGGACAGTGTTCTTCTGTGCCATTGGGTGACCAGGCTAAAGCCCGCCAATCCTGGGTAAGCCAACTTATGAAATATGATGAATGCTGAATGAGTTAAGGGTTCCACACCACTGATGATATATATCCAAAGAAACTTCTGCATATATTTTTTTAAGAAAACAGCAGCAAAACAAATAGCCAAAAGAAGTGTTCTCAGTCTTCTCAGTATAGACTGCAGCTGAAGAGAACTCCAGTGGTAGATTATCTGAGTTTGAACTTCCTGGCTATTTGACCTTGGGAATGTTATCCAACTTCATGTTTGCCTCACATAACTTGGTTGTAAATAAGGGAATAGAAAGATATCAAGTTGATGTGATTAATAAATATGTTTTTAAATGCCTGACATAGTTTATATGAAAAAAATGGCTATTATTCTTACCATTAGGTGTTCATATACCTCTTAATACTCCCCGGAATTAATGTTTGTACATCCTGGCCCGACCACTCATACCTCAAATTTCAATAGGAACTTTCAGCCTCCATCATAGCACTTTGTAGTTATGTGCTTTCACACCCATCTAACCTTCTGGGTGGCAAGTTTTGTTGTTTTGGGTTTTTTTTCTTGTTATATTTTTAGAGTAATCGTTACACCTAAAGTGGGGCTTGAACTCACAACCCTGAGTTCAAGAGTCACATGATCTACTGACTGAGCCAGCCAGGTGCCCCAGGGTAGTAGCTCTTCTTAAGGAAAGAGAGCTGTGCTTCTCACTGATCTAGAAACCACTAGACCCCTAGGAGACACCTTATACATATGTGTTACTTGGGTATCACATCTGTGTAATCAATAAATCACTTTTGCAGTATGAGTTTTCAGGTATGTCAGACACTGCTAGCTACCTAATTTACATTTATGCCTCTTACTAACAGTAGATTTTGTTTGGGGAGCAGTGTGTCAAGCCCATTGATCCACGGTCCCTTGTGATACAGCCCTCTCCACAAGATGTACAGGGAAATACCTGGCACTTTCCTGACTGAAATGAGGATGTGAGTTAGGAGGTGGAGCAGCCTTTTTGTGACTTTGAGGCATAGACTAGAAGAGACACAAACTAAAGATAGTGTAAAAGACATAAGGAATCGAGGATATTGAGGACTTGAGAGTCACTGCATAATTCTTGACAAAGTACCCTTATACTTCCTGATATGTGAGGAAAATAAATGCCTATTTGGTTAAGCTACAATAGTCGGATTTCTGTTAAATGTAGCAAAGTTCAAGTTTTAAATGATACATCAGTTTACTCAGCATCGGAGGCCAAAGATAACCAAAGATCTTGCAGAATATAGTTAATCCATATTAATGCCATCCTTCTGCCACTTGATGATACATAATTCGACATAGAGTCATTGTAGAAATAACTTGAGAAGGGTGAGAGGAAGCATGCAAGGAGGATAATACCTAAGGATGTGCTTAAGCATAACTTCAAGCAACGTGGAGCAATCATCCATTGATGGGCAACAGAGCAAGGTTTTAACTGAGCATCTCATTTTGCATATGCCGTGCCATATAATTCAATCAGCCTGCTAGGGAAAAGGAAACCACAAATAGAAAAGTGTAAGTATGGCTAACAGACCTCAAGAAAACAAAAGAGAAAGAAATAATCCACAAAGTCTTCATGCATTAGTTTTTTTAGACAAACACACACACACATGTACACACACACACACACACACACACCTATGTATAGGAATGTATGTGCATGTATTGGAATATACACAATAACATGTTTATCACTGAGGAGAATATCATTGCTATCAAAAACACAGAGCTAGGGTAGAATGCCTGGGTCAAAATTCCACATCTGCAGTTTAACAGCTGCGTGTTCTCATCTTTGGGCCTCGGTTTTTGCATCTGCAAAATGGTTATATTAGAATCTATTCACAAGATTATTGTAAGGATGGTATGCATTACTTGGTAGGAAGTACACAGGATAGGGCTTGGCGGAGTCCCCTATGTGTTGGCCAATATTATTTTTCCAATGCCACAGAAGGAAAATGCTCTCAATTGTGCATGTATAAAATAATGGCTTTATAGCCACATCTCCTTCTATATAGGTAAATGGAAAAACCATTGTCCTGATTAAAGTTAGTTTACATGTTGCAAATCCTTATGAATTTTATAAAGTGTCAGCAGCATCAACTACAACAGCTACCACAAATTGAATATTTACTAGGTGCTGGCTTGTGCTTTATGCTTTAGTTGCATTACCTTGTTTAATCCTCAGAGTGCCCAAATAATGTAGTATTACTGCCAGCCCTATAAAAAGTTAGTAACTTATCATTGGCAATAGAAAAAGTGGAGGACGTGGAATTAGAATCCAAATCCAGGGATGCGTGGGTGGCTCGGTCAATTAAGCATCCGCCTTCAGCTCAGGTCATGATCCCAGGGTCTGGGATTGAATCCTTGCATCTCCTACTTCTCCCTCTGCCTGCCACTCCCCCTGCTTTTGCTCTCTACCCTCCCCTCTCTGGCAAATAAATAAATAAATAAATAAATAAACAAATAAATAAATAAATAAATAAAATATTTATAAAAAGAATCCAAATCCAATTCTCTCCATCTCTAGGACCTACATTATTGTGCTTGATGCTGTTCCTTTCACCTTTGCACTATTTATTAACTTAGATGACATGCCATCACTGAAAAGATAAAATCCCCATTTAGGAAACTCAAATCAGTTTCTACTAATACAGGACAACACACTTGAGCTAATTTCCACCAAGAAATCTCTTACCATTAATCTCATCTATTAATATCCTAGAAAAATAATGTTTGGGAAAATTTGAGAATGAAGGATAGTAAGTGTTAAATGTAACACTTCAAGTATGTGCTCAACCAAATGCTGCAAAAAGTACTACTTCCTCCCCATTCATGTAAGAAATGGTCCATGTATAAGTAAAGGATACAAAATGAAATTTAATAAACTTCTCCAGTATATACATGGGCCCTTCCAAACCTAGCCACACTCTGAGCATTAGAGTTAGCCAACTTGTTTGTTATCTCCTGAGTATACACTTCATTAACTGCCAGTTTAATTGCCTTAATCATGTGCCTAGTGCAATGGCGCTTAGCCAAAAGGGTACAATCTGAAATCCATTACACACTCCACTCCCAATGGTGGGTGTCCTGGGATAGAGCTACATCACCCAGGAGAAAGGGGTGTGTTTCTTCCTAATCAGCAGGAAGGGGTGGTCCTTCTAGCGAATACCTAGCTTTCTCAGCCATGCCACCTTGCCCGCCATCACCCCAAGTACCTGGGGAAACAGGTGGTTTATAATGGGTCGTAAATAAACATCTGGTTGAAAACAAAACAAGACAAAACAAAACAAAACAAAAATAGAATTACTGGTCTACAAAAGGAGTAACGGGAAAATTACTCTTCTCCCTTCTTTTCTTTCCCGCACCTTGCAGAGTTTCGGGCTGATGCAACTTCCTAGGATGCCCTCACCCAGAATATCTCTGCAATGTCATAAAATGGAAGGCCTGGGGCCTAATGTACTATTCCATTCAGAATGCACAAGTAGACGTGTGCTGCATAAGAATAAGATTGGACCCCATGTGGGCTCTTTTTTGCATAATAAAATCCCACATGTTAAAATGCAGATTTATTTTAAGCCCTGGAAGTGCTGACCATATGCCTCGGTGGCTGAGGAGACGGCTACTTAATAGATAATCTGCAATGCAAGCCAGAGAATTAATCATGGCCACCTGATCATCATGCCCCATCAACAGCCAGCAATGTGGAGCTAGGGAACAGAGCCAGAGATAGCGTAGGCATCTCACAGGCACTGAGAATTCAGGACTGAAAAGGAACAGGAGGATAAAATGAGTATCTCCCCATCCTAACCAAAATAACACAATAACACAATCATAATAGTAGAGCCCCATTAGTGTGGGCTTGCTATGAGACATGCAGTTCACTATGTTCCCACTGTAATCTGATGTATCCCCTCTCACTGGGGAAGTTGATAAGGATATTGATACCTCATGAGGGCAGGATATTTCCAAAATCTACATCCTAGACTGTCTGGTGTCCAGTCTGTACTCCTAGGTCTGCCGAGTCCAAACTGGAGACCAGTATCCTGCAGAACATGGCACATCACAGATATTAAGATCTTGTTTGTCGAATAAGCATAGAACACAGTGAAATCAATGTTTTGTCATTATGTGAATTTAACAGATCAGGGTTATAACATTTAGTCCCAGGTGGGTTTCTTTTTTTAAAATACATTTATTATTGTGAATAGAAGACATTTAAAATCTTCTGGGCATTTCTCTGCCATCTCACTAGTTTTGAGAGGATACTTTGCCCTTTATTAATGACTGACGGTTATGAGCCAGTCTGTTTCTTGGAATTCCTCAGCCTCGGTATGGGCCTGATGGGACAACTGTAACCAGCACAGCGGCTTCCTCAACAGAAATGCTTAGCCTCACAGTTATGGACGTTGGACGTCCAAGGCCAAGGCATCAGCTGGGTTGAGTCCTTCTGAGGGCCAGGAGGGAGAATGTGTTCCAAGCTTCTCCTCTCCCTTCTGGTGGCTTGCTGGCGATGTCTGCTGGTGTTTGATTACAGATGCACTACCTGTGTCTGTCTGTGCCCAAACATCCTCTTTGCATAAGGACACCAGTCCTATTAGACCAGGGGCCCATCCTATACCAGTAGGACTTCATCTAAACTAATGACATCTGCAACAACCCTATTTCCAAATAAGGGCAAATTCTGACCTTAGGATTTTGACACAAGATTTGAGGGAAACACAATCACATGCAAAACAATTTCATATCTGTGCCTTTGTGTAAGCTCTTCTCCACACTTAGGACACTTGCTCACCATTGTCTCCCTCCCTCTCATGCTCTTTTTTCAATTGGTAAATTAATCATGCGGGTCATCATTACTATTTCTCTTCTTCTTCTTCTTCTTTTTAATATTTTTTTATTTATTTGACAGAAACACAGCCAGAGAGGAGGGAACACAAGCAGGGGGAGTGAGAGAGGGAGAAGCAGGCTTCCTGCTGAGCAGGGAGCCCAATGTGGGACTCGATCCCGGGTCTCCAGGACCATGACTTGAGCCGAAGGCAGTTGCTTAACCAACTGAGCCACCCCGGCGCCCCACTATTTCTCTTCTTTAAGAAGCATTTTCTAACCCAGCTCGACAAATCTCAGCTAGTATTATGAATAATAATACAAATACTAGCAGATGACTATGACTCACGCTGAACAGCTCGGTAGCTGTGGTAGAAAGCACACTGAGTCCAACCCTGTTCTGCAATCATTTGCTTTTTCATTCTCTTACAACAGTTTTCTCTTTTCTTCTTTTAATTAAAGAAAATTAAGGCTGCTCCTGAGCACTGGGTTGTTACTTTTGTGGCACTATTATTTTCTGGATGTACACTGGGTCACGAGAAACAGATCTACAGGTCTGGTGTTATCACCGTGACTCTCTGCATTCTACCCTTTGTGCCTGATCCCAGGCAAGACAAAACATGTCTAATCTTCTTTTCTTGAAAGTCAGGATACAATTCTCAGGCTGTGGAATTAATGTGATGGTTAGAGATACACCTGACGTAGTGCTTGATTCATGACATGTACTCAGGTACTCATTATTTAACCATTACTGTAATTGAGATTATTGTTACTGTACAAAATTAGTACTATTAACGTTTCTCTTAGTTTTCAGCACCAGAAGTAGAAAAGCATATCTTTTGGACCTATCTGTAACATAAAAATACCTGAGCTCTGAAGGAGGCTCTTTCTGATTCGATATGAGAGTTTTTGTGCCCAAGTCTGTGAAATCTTCTGACATCTTTTGGAATCTTTTTGGCTTGCCTTTGGCTATAATTTAATGTTTGATGATTCTGTAGCATAGTGTTATTAAAATATTACCAAATATCTTTAAACATAATCTTACTTAAGATACATAAGCATACAGATAAATATTGAAAACAAGGAAAATCCTATAACTATCGGATGTACTTTCCAGAAGCAAACACTGAAAGATCTTATTAAACACAGCACCACTTCACTTCTAGAGGAGGTAAGCTGATTGCTTACTTAAGTTGAAGAACCCACCACTCTACCGTAAGTGATATAACCTATGCTATACTATATGGATATACTATAGGATGACATAATAAAACTCAATTCCATAAAAAGAGCATCTACATAATACATATTCTTTAATACAAAATACTCTAGTCTTGGTGGGTGGGGGTGGGAGTCAGCAGAGTGTCATGAGCACTAGATTAAAGGAAAGAGGCCTAAAGTGCCTCAGCATATTGGTCCATGATCTCTGCCCTTCTTGTGAAATGACAGAGTTGGTCTAAATCTTTTATTCTGCTTTAGGACTTTAATGATTCTGTAAATGTTCTCCAATAATCTGTTGGTCATGTAAAAGAATTAGAACAGTCAGTTTGCAAATGTATCCTACTTTCAGAACTGAATTCGTAAATAGACCCAAGTCTCTCAAAATAATGTGCATTATTTTTTTATGCAGCAGCTCACCAAGTAGTCTATTGATTATTAGATTAGCCTCACAATATTCACCTCGAAATCTATCTGAAGAAAATTTAGCTTTCGCTGCTTTGCCATCAGTTGGGTGACTTAACATAATGCAGAGTAAGTATAAGAAATGGAATAAAGCCTATATTCTTAAACTCTTCATTTCAGAGGGAAAAAAGCAACTACAGTATTATTAAAAAAATGTTTTAGATGCTGTATTTTAATATGAAAGTAAGTGAAAAAGGAAATTAATGAACAGGACATTGTAGCCTGGACTGACATATATGGCAAATTACTTCTGAAAATAGTTTAAAAATATTGCTAACTTAATGTTAAGTCAAATTTAAGATTCCTTGAAGCTTGAAGATTTCATCAGTATGGTACTCTAGAAGCTCATCATAACATTTGTTATAAAAATATGTTTTTTTTTAATCTACCATTGGGCCTTTTTACAAATCCATTTAATTGGTTTGATAACTAAAGAAATATATAATGGAGTTTTTAAAACATAATTCTTATGAACAGGAAAGATAATGACATATTTACGTTCCAAGATTTAATGATATCTCATCTTCTTGAGCTAACAATACCACTGAGGACATGTCTATTCAGTAAATGATGATCACCGATATCAGTGATTGAATGATTCATTGATAGACTCATTCACGTATTGATTTATTCAACTAAGAACTTTTATTGAAAGCCTATTATTATGTGCCTGACATTAAAATATATATGTATATATGGCTATCACCAGACAAACTTCTGGGAATGCAAAGATTTTACATCCTTAGGAAGTCAGGTATATTTATTCCCCTTCATACTTAGCAGAGAGAACTGCATGCAATTGGCGCTCAAAAACTGGTCATGGAGGGAATAGGGCACCATATTTTCTTTAAAAATTGGTAATATGTGCAGGATTGGCTATTTAACACACATATTTAGTCTACTGGAGCATCTCACTACTTAAGAAAGGAAGAAAGGAGGAAGAATCCAAGACTAGTTGATATTTTAATTTAGATCTAATGAACTTAAAAAGAATTTTTAAAAATATATTTTAAACATGAGTCCTCCCTCAATTTGGTTCCCAGCACTGGGGACCATCACCTTTATTTTGTTCCATTTTTTAAAAAATTGTAATTTTATTTTAAAAAATAGGACTTCATTTTTTTTTTTTTGGAGCAGCTTTAGGTTCACAGCAAAATTGAGGGGAAAGTACACAGAGTTTCCACCTAAACTCCTGCCTCTCCTCTCCTCATCTAGTCTCCACCATTATCAACATTCCCCATCAGAGTGGTACACTTGTTATGAACCTACAATGACACATAATCAACCAACATCCGTGGCTGACATTACAAATCATTCTTGGAGCTGTATGTTCTATGAGTTTTGAGGACTGTGTAATGACATATAGCCATCATTATGGTGCCATACAGAGTATTTTTACTGCCCTAAAAATCCTCTATGCTCTACCTGTCATCCTTCCCCACCCTCCAAATTCCTGAAAACCAATGATCTTTTCACTGTCTCTGTATTTTTGCCTTTTCCAGAATGTCATACAGTCATAATCATACAATCTCTAAGGTTTTACACATTGCTTTCTTTCACATAGTAACATGCACCTAAGTTTCCTCCATGTCTTTTCACAAGCTTAATAGCTCATTGCCTTTAGCACTGCATAATATTCCATTATCAGGAGGTACCACAGTTTATTTATCCTTTTACCTACTGAATGACACCTTGGTTAATTCCAAGTTTTGGCACTTATAAATAAAGCTGTTAAAAACATTAGGATGAAGATTTCTGTATAGATTTAAGTTTTTAACTCCTTTAGGTAAATGCTAAAGAACATGATCGCTGGATCCTATAGTCAATGGATGTTTGCAGAGCTGTAAGAAACTGCCTAACTCTCTTCCAAAGTGCCTGCACCATTTTGCTTTCCCCCCAGCAATGAACGGGTGTTCCTATTACTCCATATTCCGAAAGCACAAGATGTTGTCAGTGTTCTGGATTTTGGTCATTCTAATAGTGTGTAGTTATATCTGGTTGTTTTAATTTACATTTTCCTGATGATATATGATGTAGAGTACAGTTCTTATTTAAAATCTTTTTTTTGTTTGTTTCCTTATTGTTGAGTTTTAAGAGTTCTTTGTAACTTCTGGATATTAATTCATTTTTAAAATCTTACTAAGGATCGCTTATCTCTTCATTTGGTCCTAATAGAGCTAACAGATGAATCTTTTTCAAGTATGAGTCTGATCATGCATAAATACTGACACACTTTATTTGTTTTTATATAAAGTAGACTTCCTTGCTGATTCTCAAACCCTCATTTCTATCCTCATTTTTCCTTCTCACACTTAACTTCAATTACTTTTATACATAAAATAAACTTGAGTTAGTTTCCTTATCTGGATATTTGGATAATAATTGTTACATTTTAAGTCCTTCTGAGGATTAAGGAGAATGAAAACTGTGGCATACAGTATTCAATAAATCACAACAATTAATTCTTGTTATTGTTGAGTCTCCATGCTAGAAAGAATGGTAACTAAGACACAAGGAAACTTGAGTTCAAATCCTAAGTGGTACTTGCCAGTTCTTTGTTTTTAGACAGGTTAATTTAACTCCTTAAGCTTTGGTTTCTTTATTTATAAAGTGGTAAGAATAGATGATGGGAGTCATATGGTTAAAAGAACCAAAAGAGTTTGTTTCCTTTCTGTTTCATCTTATATATAGTACTCTATACTCTAGCTTCAGGGTAATCACCATTTGTTTATTATATCTGTTCCTTTCTTGCCATCAAAATTTTTTTTCAGGCAATCCTTCAACTAGCACTCTTGGAGTTCTATCAATACTTTACCCATCATATGGGCTCGGCTCCACTGTTCCCCTCATTAAGAGTCTTTGGGTTTTTCTAAGCAATATGTTGTGATCCTCTATATCACTCTGTATTATACCAAATATTACACTTGTGTATATTCTCCTTATTTATATGTACCTCTTTCCTCATCTACATTGTAACTTGTAGGAAGCAGAGAGGGATACATTATGCCCCTTCATGCCTCTTAAATTAGCTACCCCAGTGTCCTGCACATATGAAAACTTCAATAAATTTTGGCTAAATTAACTTCACTATGGTTTTCCCATACATTTTGGACTCTATCATAAACCCCTTACTTCCAATCCAAGGTAATTTCTGCATTTAGAACCATTTCACAGGAAGCAGAACATAGAACATATGTAACTTCCTATCGATCTATCCATACATCTTTTCAAATTTTCCCTGAAGTTGTGAGATCATGGGTAGTCACAGAGGACAAATAGAGATTAAAGTAAGTGTAGCTCAGGGGAATTTTCAGAGTGGATTGGCATGCTCCGCTTCTGGGATTAAACAAACAAACAAAAACATATAAACAAACAGTCACAGGAGAAATAAAAAGACATCACTGCCAACCTGGACACAGAGGTCAGAGTTGGCTCATAGGGCATGGGTTTCTTCGTCCACCATTCTTACTTGTTAAAGATGTTCCTAATAAGAGGTCCAACGAAGGTCTATTCTTGTAACTCAGTTCCATTTCCCAGTATTGGCTGCAGTAATGAAACATAATGCTACTTTCTATTCTCATTTGTATAGCATTTTCACTTTCCCGCCTGCATTGCACCCAATCCTGTGAGACAGTTGTCACTAAACCTGCCTTTCCTATGAGGACCCCATGACTAAGCAAACTGACTCAAAGTCACTAATACATCACACAATTGAAGATTCCAGACAAAATTCTTCTCCTGACTCCAATTTCACCCTCCTTCTAGTATACCACACTCAAAAGCTTCTTTTAATCCTTGATTTTAAAACTGACATCCCAGAAATATTGAGAGGCAAGTGACAGAACAAAACTAAATAAATAAAATAGCAAATATAGAATAACCTTAAACTAGTGCCAAAAACAAAGGGAAAAATAGCAAACAAATGTGGTGTGGTAAATCACTATAAGTGTTTATTTCTCAAGGGAAAAAAAAAGAAGAATATGTTAGGTCTCAACTGAGTAAGGACAGCTAGGGGGAGAATTCTCAGCTCCTAGTGAAGGGGGATACCATCCAACCCAAGTAGTTTGCAGACAATTCAAAAGAAGGATTGAGTCGAAAGCTCCCCTTTGCAAATATGTCAGGGCTTCCTCTCACCACTTGGACCAAAGGATATTAGCGGGAGTGCAACTGTTTCTGGTATTTTAAACACAATGTCACCTTCATCCTGAAGTTTAAAGAACAGAAAGCAGAGTTGGGAATGCCTTGAGGTATTTATACCGGCCCCCTGAGCTTGCAGAGATATTGACATTTGTTGTATTTTTCTTAAAACCTTTTCCAGTAATGGAAAATACAGCTTCTCTTTATTTCTACATAGTCATTTTTTTTTTATTTTTGTCCATAAAAAATTTCCAAAGTTACATGGTTTACTGCCTGGATACACATTTCTCTTCCCACAATCCACAAAAGATCGTCTTCCAAGCCACCAACACCACAGAATAGAATAAAAGTTGCCCACTGGAGTGAAGGATAGGATACCATAACATCTGCCTACACATTGATTTGCTAAACAGCATTGGGAACTTGTCTCCCATTATAAATGCAACATTATGTAATCCACCCAGAATAATGATAATGGCACAAAAGCAGCATTAATTAGGACCCTATTTCTTTCTACTTAGACCTCCTACGTAACATTATCTTTGTGTAATTTTGGTTTGTGGTCTAAAATAATTGTTTCTATATAAAAATGATTGTAACAGCTTTGCAATTACATATGTTCACTCTAAAAACCCACAGATCCTATACAAAGAACTAGCAGAAGGACTAAAAATTAACCCAGGAAAAGATTCAGGCTGGCGTTGCACAGATAAATGTTTATTACATCTGGAAAAAGCCAGGAGGAATAGGAGAAAGGTTATACCAACATCCTCTAGTACTTTCTATTTTCTAATAGGAAACTTAAACAGTAACTCTAATAATTTGTTCCTAAGACTCAAAAAAGAAAATCAAACATGAAGTCAATACATTTTACATTGGTAATTTAAACCATACCAAAACAGAAGAAATATTGACTATTTTTGTAAAATGTTGCTATAATAGCCATTTACCCAGAAAATGTTTCAAAACAGTCTCATTAGGGGAGGCAAGTAGAAGAAGGTTAAGACCCCAGAGTGAGGGCTATTTTAGACTTATCAGGGAAAAGGGGAAAGCAATTATTCTTAAAAAGACATATAAAATAACTTAAAATCAGTTTTTAAACTGCTGGTGTAGCCCTTGTCCATACTGGTTTCTAAGTTACTTTCAGTCTTGAAGTTTCTGAGAAAAGGAAGTAGACAAAGATGACATGAAAGTGCATATCAAGCTGACTGCTACCTTCCTTTTAAAAACCCTTTTTGCAAAGTGTACAGATGGAGTTTTGATAATAGTCTCCTGACTATGAAAAGCTGACCCAGGTGCACAACGGGGTGTGAGGGGAGGGGAGGTCTAAGAGTGGGGGAGCATTGTGATGGTGAATGCCTCTGTTCAGAGGCCAGGGAGATTAAATAAACCCTATTTTACCTGTGTTCTGCATGCCTTCAAAGGCATAGGATTGGTCTTATAACTAGTTTCTGGGTGTTGCAAATTGACCCACATGGGCCTCGAACCTGTGATCACGATTTTGCTTGTTCCAAGGCCTAATATCTTCACAGTGAGTAGAACATTGCATAATTTCTGAGAGTGAAAGTCCCCTTAGAACCCACTAACTTCCCTCCAGGCCCTTCTGCACATAATCTGTGACCACCTCTAACCAAACCTATTCTAGAAAAGCCTAATGTCTAATACGTTGAAGTCCCTTTGTAAGATACATTTCGACAGCTTCTGAAATTTTGTTCCCACACCACCACTACTTTGCAGGTAAAAATTCGAAGGCCCAGAAATCAGAGGTAGGATTCAAACCCCGGTCTTCTGAGTTCGTATCCATGCTAGTGCTTCAAGCTACACCATGGTTCTGTGCACTGGGTACGTGTAAATCACCCTATGAACGCTCTTCAGCAGGTGTATCTGCCAATAAAAACAGAAGCCATGGAAAGAAATACTCCATAAACCAATATTTAAACAGGCGTAAAGATGGTAGGAAACTGAGAAAGTATTTATTATGAAAATACATATAAGTCCAATAAACATTTCTATTTATCTTGTTATTTGAAAGCTGGAATTGGCTTCTGGTGAGTAAAAAAAAAAGTTTGGATGTGGGTCTACCTAGGGAAATAGCTTCGCACAGTCATTAAAAGCATTAAACCCTAGGGTTAGACACCTTAGTTCATCTTCTAGCTGAGTTATTTACTAGTCCTGTGGCCACAGATAGGTTATTTCATCCCGCTGTGTCTCAGTTGCTTCCCAGAGATACATATAAGAGAATTTAAAAAGACATTCATAATACAAATGTAAGTCCTACTCCTTCATCTAACCATGTCATCAATAACGTACCATGGATTAATTGGTTTTTTTTGGATTTACCATACTGTGAAGATTTTGTGCGTTAGATTTTATTGCATAAGCTCTTGTGTTAAAATTTTTACTTTGTTGTAGATATGATTTAAAGTCATCACAATATTTTTATGAACTTATTTAGTATTATTGATTTTATTTTAATATTCTAAGATCCTGAATGGGTGAAAAAAAAGGGCATGCCTTGGTATTCCCGACCTTGGAAGGTTCTGACTTAAATTCACTGATGTTTAATTTCTTTGTATATAACATGGCTGACTATGAATACACACCATAACATCTTTTGGTAAAAATTAAATAAAATAGTAGATATAAAGCATAGTGCCTGACATAGAGAGGGCCCTAAACCTATTACTTTTGCTGTCATTTTACGGAAAGGAAAAATCATTCTTTTAAAGGTTTACTACTGATCATCTAATTATTCAGGATATTCCCAAAGTTCAGGAAAGAGATGGTAAGTGAAAATTTTATAAACTTATGAGAACATTTCCCATGTCCAGGGCCTTTCCGGATAAGATGGAAGATTTGTCCTCGTTAACCCTTCTTTGTCTTCCATAGTTAAGCATAGTGGGCAGAGAAACCATAAAAAAACAGGGATAAGCATTTAAAGACACATGTGTGAGACTGATACTATCATAGTAACTATCACATAGTTATAAACCTAATTCCTAATACATCTTAAACTTGGAAAGAAGCCAGGAAAAACAGGAATGGCCACTATTCTTTTCTTTTTCTTTTTTTTCTAATTTAAATTCAATGATCCAACTGATAGTACATCATTAACTTCAGATATAATGTTCAATAATTTGTATGTTGCATATAACACCCAGTACTCATCACATCATGTGCCCTTAATGCCCATCACCCACAAACCCCATCCTTCTACCCACCACTCCTCTAGCAGTTGGTTTCCTATAGTTTGTTTCCTATAGTTAAGAGTCTGTGATGGTTTTTCTCTCTCTCTGATGACTCTGCAATGTTTTTCTTGCCTTCCCCTATGCTCTTCTGCCTTGTTTCTTACATTCCACGGATCAGTGAAACCATATAATTGTCTTTCTCTGATTGACTTATCTCCTTCAGCAGAATACCCTCCAGTTCCATCCATGTCGATGTAAATGATAAGCATTCACCCTTTCTGATGGCTGAGTAATATGCCATTGTATATACGGACCACATCTTCCTTATCAATTCATCTGTCGATGGATAGTTTGGCTCTTTCCGGCGTTTGGCTCTTGTGGACATTGCTGCTATAAATACTGGGTCACATGTGCCCCTTCTGATCATGACCTTTGTACCTTTGAAGTAAATACCTAATAGTGCAATTGCTGGGTTGTGGGGTAGCTCTACTCTTTTCATTGAAGACCCTCTTCCCCCATATTTTAAACACCCAGGTTCTTTGTAGAAGCTAATCGACAAGAACACCAAAAAACAAAGTCAGAGCTCTAAGAAAATTGCAGATGGAAAGTTAAAACAGAGTATCTACAGGACATGTAGTCACGTAGCCAGACGACCCTACATACAATGGAATTTCTGCTATTTACAATGGGCGAGAAGGTAAATCAAGATATACCAGCTGTTTTGCAAAACTTGTGTGGATAACTCCAACTATGCTGGAAGTACAAGAGCCCATTATCCAGATCTTCCGTTTCCTAACTGCAGACACAGCTGCAGCTACCTGCATGGATCCCTGGAAATTGTCCTTCTTTCGTAATAGTATTGGGAGTCCCTTTTGGTCTTTTGTCATTCTGAATTACTGTGGATGGAGGAAGGATAGAATGAATTTTAATATAGTAAAACATAGTAAAGGATCCATTTGTCAAAAATTTACATAGTAAGGGCACCTGAGTGGCTCAGTTGGTTAAGCATCTGCCTTTGGCTCTGCTCCTGATCCCAGGGTCCTGGGATCGAGCCCTGTGTAAGGTTCTCCCTTTCCTTCTCCCACTTCCTCAACCCATGCTCACTCTCTCTCCCTCAAATAAATACAAATCTTAAATAAATAAATAAATAAATAAATAAATAAATAAATAAATAAATTTACATAGGAGATGATTTATCAATTTCCAATAGCTTTATTAATATCAAAATAATTACTGACTAAATCCTCTGCATCTTCTTTGGCGCCCTTTTGCCCCAAGCATTTCTCTGACTGCACCCATACCTCCTGCTGCTCCCACCTACAGAAGAATATTAAGTCCCTTTCAAACATTTTATTTCAAACATTCTCTCAAAATAAAAGATAACCTTTGAAAGGGAATGCATAAAAATAAAATTGGAATGTCTCAGCTTTGTTACTTTTTTTAAGGCGAGAGCATAATGCACTGACTGAGGTAACACTGCCTCTCTGTGATTTAGAGGAACAGCTTGATGATAAAAGATACAGTACTTTGTCCATAATAACTTTTGTTTTTTTGTGGGGTTTTATTTTTATGTCATCAATCGAGCTGGATCTTTACCTCATTAGAGCCTTTCCAAGCGCATCGTTGCAAGAGATCATCTCTCCACATTACTGTATCCATTATCTATAGAGCAAGTTCATCCAATTTCCCCAGCAGTTTATGAGAAAAAAACAAATAAAAAAGGCCTACTTTCCCATATATCAGTGTGATTTATGCCAGTGTTAAAGCCCAAGTATTTGTATTTTCTCTGGCTCTTCTATTTGCCTAACATATGAAGTAGGAGACTTAATATTCCTCAGAAAAACTCCGCTCTAGTCTCTGATTTGAACATAAAGTTCAAAAGGAGATTGTATCTTATAAAGACTCTAAGCTTACTGCATTAAATTAACAATACTAATCTCTGTGTTTCACATGGTACTTACTCAGAGAAGTTTTATAGACCTTAAGTGAAAATGCCAAAGCTGTCTTTTAGATAAAAGGCATTAATGGAAACTCCTCTAGACATGCCTTCAGGTTTTTTAAATGATATATTTCAGCTAGCGGTAGTCAATAAGGAGTTGAGGGTGAGCTCAGAATAGATTGTTCCTCTCTCTTTAGTTTTCCTCAACTCCAGACTTTTCTAAACCTCACTGATCAGGGAGACATAAAAAGAGAAGGGAAAAGCATGAAGGAGAAATGGACAACCACTCGGAAATGTGAAAAAAATAAACAAACAACAACAAGAAAAACAAAAACAGACCAAACATTATCATCATCCTACCAAAAATCTGGGTGGGAAACAAGACAAGGACATCCTGTGCTGTACCCAACCCCCAAGGAAACAACTGAAGAGGAAAAGGACGAAGCCAAGCCCAAACCCAAACAATTCTGTATGTGGGATAAAGAGAGGGTAGGACAATAAAGAGGAAGGTTGCCCAAAGCTTCCATGATTCTACAGCCCTTAGTCTGTTTGGACTGTTATAATAAAATACCATAGACTGGGAGACTTACAAATGCAAACATTTATTTCTCACAGTTCTGTGAAGTTCGGGACCAGGGCAGGAGCACATGGAGTGTGGCAGCTAGTGAGAGCTCACTTCCTGCTGCCTCCTGTGAAGGGTCCTAGGGACTGCTCTAGGATCTCTTTGATAATGAGCATTAATCCTATTCATGAGGGCTCCACTGTTATGACCTAAATACATGCCAAATTCCCCACCTCCTGATCCATCGCCTTGAGCATTAAGATTACAACAAGAATTTGGGGAGGAGGTAGAGGACTGGGGGAGGGAGGATGTAGACACAAACATTCGGACCACAATCATATCTTAACGAAATTCTTGCTCCTCTCATTTTAGCTTTTGAATTTTCCTTTATACACCTGTCTATGGTTTAGCATATATTCCTTTGTAGCCCCAACCACCTCTGTTCTTTATTTCATGTGTTCTTCAATTCAAAACCCATCTATTGAAAATCTACTATATGCTCAGCTAAGATTAAAGACATAGTACATAGACAATGTAATTACTAACCTCATTGGGCTCACAGTCGGGGTTGGGGTGTGTGAGAGGACACCGGAGAAAGAGTAAGGGACAGGAGTCTGCACAAGGTACTCTACAAATCCACTCCAACAGTAATGTACCCAGACATGATTCTGTGTTTTTATATTAAAACTGCCCATCCATGATGATTGCCTATGGACAATGGCACAGTTAAGTCCTGTTCCACAAAAAAGATGAGACAATAATTATTGCTCCCTTTTTCCATAAGCTGGTGGTTTCCACTGTGGGTATGGAATTAGGTATGGGAAGAAAATAGAAAAGCTATTATGAATAATGCTTTTATTCCTTTTTTTAGAGAGAATTAAATTGCACTAACTCTAAATGAGCACACTGATTGTATGTCACTAAAGCACAGGAGTACACATGGAAGGACAGAGGGTTCTACAGTGGCTATACAGGCACCAACACACACTGGTTCACACTCAACATAGTGCAACATCTTCATGTTTGTCTGTCCTTCTGTCTGTCCCTCGTTAGGGAGAATTACAGCACATGGTTATTCCATTCCAACTCGCTTTTACAAAAGAGATAACAGAAACAGATGATTCATACAAACAAACCTTGGATTACAAACAATATTCATAATGCTTGCCCAAGACAAGAACATAGCAGAGCTAACTCTTCTGATCTTTGGCAGACCTTGGTTTCAGTCAAATGATGGGCAAAGGAAATGATAATATAGTTAGATCAGGTATGAATGAACCTCTAACAATGTGAAATTATCAAGATGCTATCATATCAGAATTAGATTTTATATCTTAAAAGTGAACTTCACCCTATAGGTATTAAGTGGACTTTTAACCACTGCTGTATTAAGGCACAGATGGGAGGGAAAATGCATATGATGGTTACATAAGCAGGAGGTATGATGTGCTTCTTTTATGTTGATATATATGTGTATGTAATAACATTTTCAACCATTGAAAGTATAATCTCTTAATATGTGATGTAAGTTACATTTACTTCTGAAGTATAATAAAAAGAAAAAAGTATAACTGAAGTATAATAAAAAAGAAAGTAAAATCAAGATTTTCAAAATAATAAAAAAGAAAAAAGTAAAATCAAGATTTTCAAAAATAATTGAGAAGACCAACCTAATCATATTGTACTCACTAAAGTTATTATAAATTATATACAAAATTATAGACAAGAAGATATAATATACATTATTCTAACATTTTAATAAGAAAATATTTGAATTTTGTTAATTAGTAGAATGTTTATATTTATTATACATCTATTTCACTATTTTACATTTTAATGTTTATATGTGTTATAATTTGTACATGATTTTAGTACAGTATGATTGTGATCTGTAAATAAGGATAACCTAAGGAGTATGGGCTGTCTATATTAATTTCTCTATATTTTTTTTAACTTGTAAGGCAGACAGTCAACAGTGTGATAACTGCTGATCCCAGGGAGCCACCTCAGGCAGAAGTCAAACCTTTATTCCACTGTCTCCACATGGGATTGAAGAAAGGGCCTGGGAAAATACAATCATAAATAACGTACTTGCGAATGGTTGGGTGGTGACATAGTCATTTTGTCAAAGCATTATCCAAAATCAATACATTTATTAATCCAATTAAATTCATTGAATTCTAAATTAAAGGATGATGCAACTAAAGAAGATAATTACATTCCAAAGTAAGCGGTGCTAGTTCTAAAATATTAAGTAGAAGCATGGTCTAAATAACATTGACCTTTTGTGAAGAATCTGCCTCAGCCAGCTCATCTCTAAGAGCTAAGGAAGAACGCATTTCTCTGACTAATTCAGATATCCTGGAGAGGGAGGGTTACAAAGTCTGCTAATCTGGTTGGATTTGGGAGCTGATGTCAATTCTGGAACTAATCAATTCTTTTTTCAGACATACACACAGGCACGCATATGTGTCCATATGCACAGAAGTGTACATATACACTATGTATGCATACATCTCTGTCTATGTGCTTGAGCACCCACATTATGTCAGGATTTACTACCATTTTTTCTTGTCTTCAGCTCAACATGAAATCCTTAATCAGCACATAATCTAGTACTTACTATGAGGCCAATATGATTTGAAGCCTTTTCTACATTACTAATTTAATTCTCATAATAACACCATGAGCTAAAAGCTATCACTGTCCCCATCTTCCAGATGAAGAAACTGAGGCATAGAGAGAATAAACCCCAAAGTTACACAGGGATTGGCTGCAAAACCAGGGTTTGAATGTAGGCAGTCTGGTCCAGGGTCCTTCTGCTTGCACACTACACTGTTTACTGAGGGGGGAGTCAGGGATCAGAAAGGTCAGCTTTCCCATACATTTATACCACTTTACTTTTTCCTCCATTATTACCATCTTTTGCCAAATGTGGAATTTTTCATAAACCTAAACCCCAAAGTTGAAAAGCATTTGGGATGAAATCTCTTGCCTTTTGTTGTTGTTGTTGTTGTTCGAGGTTACAGAGAAAGTATCTATTTGGGGACAGGTGGAGATTTCCAAAGTAAAATGTATGTGCTGTCATTGTGAAAATTATACCTATACCTTAAAAGATAGTAAACTTCTCATGACCCCCTCATTTTAAATAATTCTTAAATGTAAATCTTCTAATTTTTCATAGCAACATTTACCTATGCTGAAATATCTGTTAGTTTTCTGTACAAAATATGTATAACTGATAAGATTCTATTTTATTGTTTGGTAGAAAAATAATAACCTCACTGCGATTCACGACCAATTTGAACAAGTCACACACATTTGAACATCCCTGAAATGGGATGAGAATCGACACATCAAACATATTTGTCAATGTTCAATGGTAACATCACCACCGCATTTGGAGAAGAAAATCTATCACATTTAACTTACATTTTGCACCTCAACTCCTATCTGATAAAATAAGTACACAGAATCTTATGAATGAAAAGTTTTTAAAATTTTTTGTAGCTTGTTATGTTTTTCCCGATTTAGTCATTCTTTTTCTTTTAATAAAAATGAAGTAAAAATGGGTTACTCAGTGTCATTATGTTTTTACTCTGCTTCTCACAGGTCATATCCAGAATTGGATAAGCACCATAAGTGTTCAACAGATTTTGATTTTATTTTTATCACATGCCTCATAAAACTGATTTAGAATCCTAAAAATGTGTCACTAAAATATTGAATTATGAACAGTCAGAGCTTATTGGATTCCCCAAATCTAACAAGAATGGTTAGCTATGAAAGGAAACAAACATTCTTCAAATGTAGCCAGCCACATAGAGGCATTCCTACAGGGATCGAGAAGACTTGACCCACCATGATGGAGACCATGCCAATTTTTTCAGAAGCCAATAGCCTGTTTTTTGGAAGATTCTTCCTTCTGCATGGGTGTCTGATAACATTCCCATGACGAAGTGATTTGGATCTACTTTAGCATTACAATGGAGGTCAAAGAAATGTGGAGAAAATTCCCATCATAGGCACATGTAGAATTATTACTTACACAGATATCCTTTCCACATTATCTCTGCTTCACAGAATCTTCATCACATTTCAACTGTCAGCAGAAGCCATTTCTTCTCTTGGCCATACCTCATCATTTTCTCTATTAATGTTTCTATATAATTTATAGACCCCTTTCTGCCTACATCACTCAGAAGCAGGGGTGTTATAATGCCTAGACCTCCAAACCAGAGTACCGGCCTGAAACCTATGTTCCAAGGCACATGTTGGGGACAAAAACTAAACCTTCCTGGCTTGCAAGAGTCAGTATTCATTTTAAAGGTCTAATAATTCCCAGGAAGAAAATTAGATACCTATAAAATTGAATTATACCCCAGCAATTCCCCTTTGACTCAAAGGTCATACTTTAACCAAATACATCCCCCTGGAACCTAGTCCTACAACTTGAAGGAAACAGATTCTCTGAATATAAAGCTTTATGAAGTAAAGTCGTGTACTTCACAGACTTTGCAGAGCTTGACTGATGCTTCCTTAACACACAAAGCCAGGGTACGACTGATCTCATTTAAGATACGAGATCTATAACACATCTGCCCTGTGATCATTCCTTAACCTTTGTCAATTCTGGTTTCCACCTCTGAAAAGGGGAAAAGAAACACCCATTTCCAGAGCTGCTGGGGATTTTAATGGAGGTAATAATCTTCTGGTCATAATTTACTTATCACTTGGGAGGAAGGGAAGGCAGTGTATATTAGATATGGGTTTGGTTTTTATCAGTCTAGTATATATTTATGGTTAGTTATGTTTGTTTTCTTAATCATTTCTGTCTAGCTCAGACTCCATGGAAGTATCATAGGCTCTTTATAAGGGTCAGAGGGAGGGGCAGAAGACTTTTGGGACAACAACAGTGTCCTAGTTATCTACTGTTGTATAACAAAGTACCCTCATATTTAATGGATTAAAACAGTAACTATTTATCTCACAGTTTCTGGTGGGTCAGGACTTTAGAAGTGGTTTAGTTGGGTGGTTCTGGTGCAGGGGTCTTTCCTGAGAGCACTCAAGACATAGGCCAAAGCAGTAGGCATCTGAAGATTTGACGGGGCCAGAGGATCTTCTTCCAAGAAGGTACTTTTACATGTCTATTGACGGAGGGCTCACTTCCTCACCATGTGATTTTTCTCCATAAACTGACCAGACAACATGGCCAGGGACTTCCCTAGAGTGATCCAATAGAGACAGAGTGACTACAATGAAAACCACAGTATGCTTTATAATGTAATCTTAGATGTGACATGCCATCATGTCTGTCATATTCAACCCAGTACATCGTGGGAAGAAACAACAAGAGTTGTGGGGATCATGGGAAGCCAGTAGCATTTACTTAGCCTCTCTCAGGGTCTAAAGCATTTGTCATAAATAAACAACTTTATGAAGTAAGAAATCAGAGTTTAAATTACTAGCCCCTAACCACAATTACTAAGAGGTTGTATTCAAGATGACTCAGAAGTGCATGCTACTTTGGGGTGCCTGAGTCGGTTAAGCGCCTGCCTTCAGCTCAGGTCAGGATCCCAGGGTCCTGAGACTGAGCCCCACATCAGGCTCTCTGCTCAGCAGGGGAGTCTTCTCCCCACCCCACCCCCACTCCCGCTCATGCTCTCTTTCACTCACTCTCTCATTCTCTTTCAAATAAATAAAACCTTTTTTTAAAAGTACATATTATTTTACATTACTTTCTTTACATCCTCTTGGCTCGCTTAGTTGATCGAAATATACAAACTTTTATTTTGATACTAATCCTAAATGAATTACAATAGCCATGGGATTGACTTTAAATAACAAAAAAAATAAATAAGATGTAATGCTTAATTATGAAAGCAGAAAGGTAATTCATATAGATTATAAGAAGAGAAATTAAAAATGGAAGATAAAAAACATTGAAATTTCTCTTTAATATAAATTATTGGGTCTTATTCCAAATCCTATGTTCTAAAAATTTAACTTCTACCTCTGGTGAAATTAAAAAAAAAATAAGTTTAAAACAAGAGGGACAGAAGCGTTATTGAATTTACTATCCTGTAAAATTATCAATCTACTCTAGAGCCAGCAATTCTAATGTACTGTATCTACTGAAAGAGCTAAAGATAATGAATAATGAACAATTCTCCTATGTCCTTGTAAGTAAATAGCCAACTTAAAGAGTTTTCCCCCCACCAAACAGCTGATTTCAGCATAAGTATTAAACACTATTGAATCATTACTTGGTCTATCATTTATGCTTGACTAAGTTGTAGTCAATGGTACTGAAGAACTAGTGAAGTATATGGCAGCTAATCGGCAAATTTTTGTGCACATGCTTTTATTCATGGTTTTAAACATCCAAACTCATCTTTACACATCAAGATACCAAAACATATTCTTACGCCTTGCAGAGAGTATTGAATAACAGAAATGAAGGGGTGCCTGGGTAGCCCAATTGTTAAGCCACGTGATTCTCGGTTTCAGCTCAGGTCATGATCTCAGGTTGTGAGATCAAACTCCATGTTCATCTCTGTGCTCAGCATGGAGTCTGCTTGAGATTCTTCCCCTCTCTTTCACCCTCCCCCTCTACACATTCCCCTGCTTGCTCTCTCAAATAAATAAATAAAATCCTTAAAAAAAATAAAAAAATAGGGATGCCTGGGTAGCTCAGAAGATTAAGCCTCTGCCTTTGGCTCTGGTCATGATTTCAGGGTCCTGGGATCGAGTCCCACATTGGGCTCTCTGCTCAGTGGGGAGCCTGCTTCCCCCTCTTTCTCTGCCTGCCTCTCTGCCTATTTGTGATATCTCGGTGTCAAATAAATAAATAAAATCTTCTAAAAAGATAAAAAAATAAAAACAGAAATGGAGACAAAACTGCATCTTATCAGCAACTCAATCTTCTAAACTTTAAAAATTCTAAACAAACCAGATTTAGAATGGAGAATATTAATGACCTGTCAGCAGAGTTAAAGTAATACTTACAGCTTTTTGCTGTATTTATTGAATTAGATCCCTATCTGTATTTTTCTTAGAGTCCTACCAGAATCTTGGCTCTGCCAGACATGGAAGCCCATAGATGGAGCAGGAGGTAACACTGTGCACGCATGTGTCTGTGTATGCACACCCATGTTCTTTTCTACCTCTTTTACAGGACATGAGTGTGGGCTTTCTCTACATGTAATTCAAACAAGTTTTTGGGTCTGTATGTGTCTGGATAGAAGTAACTTTGAAGAGGAAGAGTGTACGGTGATTATTGGGGCCATTTAGCTCCTCCTGGTTATGATGAGTGGGTAATGTTCTTTAATTGTTTTGAATATTACATCTTGGAGACTGTAGTGTTATCACTTCTGCAAGTTATCTGAGAACGCAGAGCTGTACCACACTCAGCTGTTTCCCACTGTAATCTTTCTCATTGTACCTTTGAGAAACAAAGCTTGGATTGAGTATCCCTACCCAACGAATCAGGAATTAGAACTTGTCTTGTTGCTGTTATTCCATGGGTTTTCACTCTATGCTCTATCATCTCCAAATAAGACAACCATAGTCATGCCTGGAGAAATGTCTCAAAGCTCAGTCATCTGTGGTCCCCATTCATGGTTGTGCAGTATTTGTGTTCCACCCAGGACTATTTAACCAGTTTTACCTATTTGTGTAACATCTAGATTGACATTTTCAAAATAAATCCATTTTAGTTAGATAAATATATCATAACATGAAAATGTTCATTCTTGTGGAAAGAATATTCTTTTGCTATAAATGGAATAAACCCATTAAAAATACCTTAAAAAACCAAATGTGAGTATGTTCTCAAAATTTAGGTTTCTTTTCTTGCCTTGCTGAAGACTGAACCTCAGATGTGATCTCTTGTTAAAAACAGAGAGTCATAGGTTTTTGAGTGGTGATAAAGATAGATTTGCAAGAGCTCAGGATGTCCACAATGCTATCAAAAAATTGAAAGAAATTATGAAAGGGCTACTTCCTTATTATATGATCCATCTGCCATTTAATGCTAAGTCTGAGTACCACATAAAATCATCTTACTTATACCAATGTTGGCATCAGACACTAGGAGGATTTGTAGTCTGGACTTTATCAGAAAAAGAAAGAAGTTCTTAGCCAGAGAATAGAGTTCTTGCCCAAACACAGACACTGAATTTTTAGATAAATCTGGTCCACCAACAAGGGTGTTCTGAGACAATGATACTGAGACAACAATGCTGAGCATCAGGGCAGTCAATGAACTTGACCTCTTGGGGCCTCAGGTTCCTTTGAAAAATGACAGGAATGGATTGAAGAGTCACTGTCTCCAATTACTAGGTTCTGGAGTTATTGTCTTCACCAGCTCTTTTCGTTATCACCATTTGTGACACTAGTGTCTTTTACTTCTTAGAGTTAGGGAATTTTGAGGAATAATAAGACCACCCCTTTTAAGAAAGATAAACCAGAAAATAGGAAATGAATTTTATCATCTTCCTAACTCAATTACCCTCATATAAAACTTGAGTGATATTTCCAAAGTTAAGTCATAGCCTGAATAAGTCATCCCCATATCTTGTCCACAGATGACACTTCCTTTGGAAATTCTAGTGAGGATATTCAATCACCTCTCTCTTCTGGGTGAAGAATGATTATTTTTAGATGAACAAGAGATCCTACTTTCCTCTCCTCATTGAAGCACATATATTTCACGCTTCTTTTAACTAGTCCAAATTCAGAATATAGCTATGTCTGAAAGATCCTGTCAACAGAAATATATTCATTCAAGGAACGTTGTACTCCTTCATATACGAATAAATCAGCTCTGGGTTTGAAGTCTATTTTATGTCATGTAACTCCTTCTTTCTTAAAGAAGACATAAGATTTTAGCCCACTCTCTTCTTCCTATATTTGGATTGTTTTGTTTCTCAACATTACTTATCATTACCTGCATTTAGAAAGATGGGACACCATAAAGTCAGAAAATATATATTACAAATCAAACTTGGATAAATTTGGGTATAATACATGAAACACTCAACATTGTTTTAACTATATCAGCTAAGTTTATATAATTAATATCACAATCATCTTCTATAACTATAAAGGGTTATTTTTAAGGAATAAGCAAAGTTCTACAGGCAAAGTATGATTGAGATGATTCAAGGAACACATAAAATTGAGCTAACTGTCTTTTCACCCATCAATCTTCCGAATATATACTGGAAAGAATATGACTCAGGTATCTTAGCAGAGATAATGGATATCTATAGAAGTACTTTAAAACTAAGATTGAAGATCTAGATTATAAAAGTAGTCAAACACGAAATTAGAAATGCAAAGTTAAAGCTTTTTACTTTTAACCAATAAATGCTAATTAAATCCGCTGGAAATCCAGATGGGGAGTTCCTCAGACCACTCACTGATTACTGATGGTTCTTTTTAATGTTTTCTTTTATTCTTTTTTTTTCTGATGGTCTTCTTTTGAGTTCATATTTTAAATATTATATACCCAAAGGCCTAAATTGGTAAAAGGCATCCGGCCTGATTCACTTGACGCACCCTATTTTAACTCAAAGTGTATATATTTAGAATACTAGTATTCTAGCACTTCAAGATATTTTTAAAGGTGTTGCAAAACTGCTATATTATCACAGAAGGTTCCTCCCTGGCACAGAAAATGGAAAAGCTGCCCAGTGTTGTTCGGGGTACTCTTGAATCTATCTTTTTATTTTCCTTATCTTTCCATTTCTAAGCCACCAATATACTTCTTGACTTTACCTTTGCAGTCAGCCCCCTCCTGATCATCTGCTGCTCATAAGGCTTCCTAAAACACTGTGCAATGATAGTAGCACATCTCTGTTCAAAGGCCAGAGGAATAACCCCATTTAACTGCAATGCGCTGAACTCCCAAGCTCTCCCCATTCTATACTCCCCATCCATTCTCCCAAACACATGTCTTCACTAGCCCTGCTGTCCATCCCCTCTCTATGGCCTCCATGGTTACAATCCTGGATGGAACCACCGTACTCCTCACTGTTCAATCCTTGACTCTCTCTATAGAGGTCAGAGAACTTATTTTGAAGTCATCAGATGGAAAATAGTGTAGGCTTTGCAGGCCAAGCAGGTCACCTTACAACTACTCAACTCTGCCATTATAACACAAATCAGCCCGGGGTAACATGCAAATAAATGAGTTAGTCTCACTAAAACTTTATTTCAGGGTGCTACATGTGAATTTCTTATAATTATCCTCTGTCATGAAATATTGTTCTTCTTTGGATGCTTTATCAATCACTTACCAACACAGAAAGAATTCTTAGTTAATGGACTGTACAAAAACAGACAATGGGCTGGACTTGGCCCATGGGCCGTAGTTTCCTGACTCCTGCTCTACTGTATAGCTCAAAAGCCAGCCAGTGATGAACATGATTGAATTTAACTTCCTGCTCTGAGTCCTGCAGAGGCTGTCAGTGCCACTCAGAGCAAATGCTCAGCTTCTCACCATGGCCTGTAAAGTCTTATATATTCTGGGCCCCTTTGTTTGCCTGCCTTTATCTCCAATTACTCTCTGGTTTTTTTTTCCTCTGCTCTAGCTAACTGACCTACTTTCAGTTCTTTGAACACACTGAACACAAGCCTGTCTCAGGGTCTTTGCCCTAGAAGGTCTCTGCCTGGAATCTGTTCCCTCGTATATTTCTATGGCTCTCTTGCTTGCTTCAAGATTTTGACCTAACATCATTCTCACCAAGAGTCTTTTCTGACCACTTGATTTGAATTGTAACCATCCTATTATGAGCTCATTGTGCCCCCCCCAATTTTCATATACTGAAGCCCTAAGCCCCTACTACCTCAGAATGTAACTGTATTTGTAGACGAGGTCTTTAAAGAGGTGATTCACTTAAGTAAGGCCATCAGAATGGGTCCTAATCCAATCTGACTGGTATCCTTATAAGAAGAGGAAATTTGGACATATAGGAAGCTATCAGAGATGTGTCATCATATAGCAATAGCCACGTGAGGACATAGTGAGAAGGCGGCCAGCTGCAAGCCAAAGAGAAAGTCTTCCGAAGAAATCAAACCTGCCAACAACTTGAGCTTGGACTATGAGAAAATAAATTTTCTCTAGAACTGAGAAAATAATTGTTGTTGTTTAAGCCACCATATCTGTAGTATATTGTTGTAGCAGCCCTAGGAAAGTAATACACACCCCAACCTCCAGAGCCCTCCCCAAACCGTTTACCTTGTTCTATTTTACCCAAAGTAACTATCACCCACGAGCATTGAGCATTCTATGTAATCAACTTAATATGATAATTATCTACCTCCCGGCTACATGCTAGCAATGAACATTTGTTTACTGATGTATTATCCCAAGTTCCCAGAAAAGTGTCTAGAGGAGACCAGACATGTAACAAGTAGCTGCTGTATGAATGAACCCTGGCAATATACTTGTCTCTATATAGCCCCTTCCTCTGTACTCTGCTCTTCCTGGGAAGTCCTATCACCAACTCAGCATCTCCAAACTCACAGCCACTAAAAGCCATGTCAAAGGTTATCAACACTAAAATGTTTCTTGCCAAAAAACAGAGCGAAACTTCTTTTTGGTTTCTACTGATACACTATCTATGCCTCTCTTCTGGCACTTAGCTTATTCAAGTCTGCATTAAAGTTATTTTCTATATGTTCTAATTCCTCTACTAATGTTGAGCTTCTTTATGACGCAACTGGTGTCTCACGTAGGTTCCGATACCTCGCCACACCCTCTTAGCATGCCACGCATACTAGAGGCACAATAAACATCTATGAACTTATACACATTGTTATTATTACAAAAGCATGTTACTGTGTCAGGCTCTGTCTTAATTCTGCACGTTATCTGCATGATTAGCAAAATCTTTGCAAAGGTGGCACTATCATTAACCCCTTTTACAGATGCAGTCACTGAGCCTGAGAGAGGTAAAGTAACCTGCCCAAGGCCACACTGCTAATGAGTGGTGAAGCCAGATTTCAAGGAGAGGTCTGTCCTCCTATAGAGGTCAGGATCTGGAGTATGCAATCTCATCAATAAAAAGGAAAAGACTGTTTACTTTGAGATAAAAATTTCAGTATCATGTTAAATAAAGAAAAAAAAAAAAGAAAGAAATACCAGTCACCTAAATTTTTAAAAGCTTGAATAGGCTGACTTCACATCTCCAATGACTGCTTTTCTTTTTCTGTACTGAGACTATAGTCATTGTATATTCTTTAAACTTACATTGGACTCTGAGAACTTGAAAATTCATCATTTAATAATCTAATATTTCTCCAGATTAATCTTATTTTATTTGTAATAATTGAAGTCTTTAAACATAAATGAATTATATTAAATAAATTTGGATTTTATTCCAAATTCCTAAATATATGTATGCCTCCTATCTTCTTATACTATTTCATAAAGAATTTAAGAAATCATGCTGTGAATTGTGTAAGAGTGATGATTCACAGACCTGTACCCCTGAAATGAATAATATATTATGTTAATAAAAATAAAAAAGAAATCAACAGGTTCTTACTACCAACTTCTGAAAGCTAATTTCTACTTTTCATTGCTGCTTTCAATTCCATGACATCTTATATCCCAGGAAATAGGCAAGATGGATACAGTTATTCATTTTATCCATTGATGAAGGAAAAAAAGCTTTATTAACTAGTAATTTTAAAATGTAAGGACTTTATACTCATGAGATTTTGGCAGAGACATTTACATTACACATAGTGAAGCAATATATAAGTTATTGGCAATTTTGGGGTAGGAGAGGACATTTGGTGAAAGTATTAAGGCGTCATTGAGTACAACCATTTAAACATACAGATTTTAAACTATCAATTTTGAAGGAGATCTTTAAGTTAGGTATTCTATTTATTTTTTGAAAATTTTAAATTGTTATCAACTGAACCCACTTTGACCTTTTTTGAGGACTCCAAAATAATGGAGAGATGTCAGCTGCTAAACTTCACCTGATTTGTCAGCATTCAAACAGGGCTTAGCACTACTTGAATGAATACTAATCCCCCAAATACCGTCTTTAAAAATGCTGACTTTGAGAAGCCCCTGTTGGAGTTGGAATTGCATCTGCTTAATTTTTCTGATGAGGAAACAGGTATCATGGGATTCCTAAATGGGCACTTGCTTAAGATGGCCTACTAAGATGAGGCAGTGCTAAGACTACCTCAGACATCTTGGCTGCTAAGCCCAGGCATTTCTCTCAGACCAAGTCATCACCACTGGTGCTTATCACAATGGAAAGTGGTGAGAACAGTATGCTTTGGTCATGGTAGAATAACGGACTAGTCACAAGACTAACTAATCTCATGACCTCGGTTAAAATCACTCCAGCCACTTGGACCTCCATATTCTCTTCTGGAAAGAAAGAAGTCAGACCAAATTATTTTT
>PITA01016153.1:0-47539 GCA_004023965.1 Spilogale gracilis | reverse complement strand
TATTTGCTAACAGGCATGCCCGAAACTAATTTCAAAAGCAGTATTAATGAAATTAGTGAAAGTCTTACACATACACTGATCATCAATGAAAGACTATCCTAAAAGCAAAAGACCCTTTAGCTTATCTCTGGAATCCAAGTATCTCTATAACATATACAATATAGAGCAAGAGCTCTAGAATCAAAATGCCTGGGTTTAAATTCTGGCAAAGCAACTTTTTGTCCAAGTAATCTCAGATAAATTGTTTCACTTCTCTAAATTTCATTTACTTAATCTATAAAGTGGGGATAATAGTATTAGCTAGTTTGTAGAGTTGCTGTAATGATTACATTGAAATGTTGCATATACGGGGTGCCTGGGTGGCTCAGTTGGCTAAAGGTCGGCCTTTGGCTCAGGTCATGACCCAGGGGTCGAGGCCTGCACAGGGATCCCTGCTCAGTGGGCAGCCTGCTTCTCTCTTTCCCTCTGCCTGCAGCTCCCCCTGCCCGTGTGCTTTCTCTTGCTCTCTTTCTCTCTCTGCCAAATAAATGAAAATCTTAAAAAAAAAAAAAAGAAAGAAAAGAAATGTTGCATATAAAGAATTTGGCAGAATGCTTATTTAGAACACAGTAAACATTCAATAGACATATCACATGTCAATCACATTATTTGTGGCCACTTTCTATTAAATTAACCTATTTATTTTTAGCTTCAAAAGCCTAGGATTTCACATGATATAATTAAGGATAATGAAAAATTGTCCTTATGTTAGTGCTTTGTAACAGTGTTACTAATATGTTTGCCAGCCTACCCACCTCTCTGACTTAAGGACATGACTATTCAATCCTAGGCCTGTAAGTTCATTTAAATTTCACCACCATCTAAAATACAAATTTCTAGAAAAACAGTCCCTCTTCCATCAGAAACGTTTACTTTCTTTTAAATTGATTTCAAAGAACAATCAAGAAATTAATAACTCCAGAATATGTTGAAAAGAGAATATATTAAGGGATTTATATTTTATGACATTTTTGGCCATGGTACTTGGAGACAAAAGGAAAGTTGATCTGGCATAATTGAGAAACAAAAAAAATACATCATCGCCTCAATCTGATCAAACCAGAATGTTTCTAAGAAAACTATTCAATACAAAAATATAAGATTCAACTATTTACAAAAATTTAACTTGCATACCCTTTAAAAGTAGACCTTTCTCCCTAAAACATAAGCAAAAGTGGGCAGGGGGTTTGTAAACTAAGAATCCAAATTTACAAAGTTTCATATTTTATACCAAACCAGGCACATTACATATACAGTATATATTGAATTAATTTTCTGATTGTCCATTATGTGCTGAGTATTAACTCATTTTTTTTTTAAGAGTTTATTTATTTGACAGAGAGAAACACAGCCAGAGAGGGAACACAAGCAGGGCGGGTGAAAGAGGGAGAAGCAGGCTTCCCGCCGAGCAGGGAGCCCAATGTGGGACTCAATCCCGGGGCTCCGGGATCATGACCTGAGCCGAAGGCAGTCGCTCAACCAACTGAGCCACCCAGGCGTCCCGTATTAACTCATTTTTAAGAACAGAAAACACAATAATAAACAGAATAGAATAAATGTCCCTTTTTATTTTATGTCCCTTACCAATTTAATGGTAAAAACTTTTGGAAAAACAAATTGTTCTCCTTTAACTCTACTGTCAGTTTTCCTTATACTATTCACACAGGTCTTTATATGAATATATATTTCTACATCACATTCAACCAATTTCAAAGACAATTCGCATAACCAAGGAAGATTTGTACAATCTAAGACAAAAGCAAAGACAGCAACCTCTACTTTAAAACCAGTAAACAATAAAAATACCTCTACTCTTGAAATCATGTAAAATTCCCTTTCTACCACATCCCCTGTCCAAAAAAATGCTACAGAATGATGCTAAATATTCCAACAAATTCATTTACTTACAGCGATTATGTTTTTAGAACAGTATCTGGAAAATCAGGTTGGTCCTGTTAGTACCAGCATATACTCCAGTCACACCCACGTGCTGTGCCTCCACTCTCCATTGCAGGGTGGAGCATCACAAGAGACACCACAGAGTTACAGTCAGCCCATCCCATCCCTATCCCACAATCCCATGAATCTTATTAAAAAGTATGAAACTGTGGCATCAGGTCAACATGTGTCTGTTTCACAGCATTCTCTATAAATAAAGCAAACAAAAACAGAGCTACTCCAGTCTCAGAATCTGCTGCTGACACTTAAAAAAAACTCTGGCTTCACCAACCTTGCTGTTTCTCCAAAACAGTACCTCACACCTGCAACTTAAGTCCAAAACACAGTGCAAAAACTAATTTTCATGTACTACACCAATGAAATGAATATCACCTTATTTTCTCAATGCCATTCCCAATCAGCCATAAATCAATTTGTGAACCTCTGGGTTCTCTTAAAGTTTTGTCCTAGTACCTGTGCCTTATAATCATTTCACAATTAGCATTCTACAGATGCATGCAACAAGAGAGCATGCAATACTTATACAAAAGTATTAGTGTTTTGACAACTCTGGAAAGGTCTGGTTGGGAAAGGAATGAAAACTTAATGAAAGTAAGGCTTTCGGTCTCATCCAAATAAACATGGATGATCTAGAAACTGACTAAATTCTAATCTAATTTTTAGATGTTACAAGGAGATTAAACTCCCTCGGGAACAGAGTAAGTTGCCACGTAGTTTATGGTTTTAATACAATATGACTAAATACTGCACAATAATATACAACTGCTATTAATTAGTCTCTCTTCATCTAAAAAATCAATGTAAAAAGTTTTAGAAGAGGAAATAAATAATACTGATTTACTTTTCTCTTTCTAAATCTTATATTTAAAAATTAAACCTAGCCAATCAGAACATTGACTTAAAAACACTTGTGTCTGAACGAGAACCCAAAAGAAACACTGGTTTCACCATAGTAAGTAAAAAAGAAATACTTGAAAAATACAACTTAAATGCATGATTTAAACTTGGGATGAATGCAGAGTGGCACAGTCTGTTAAGTGCCTGATTCCTAGTTTAGGCTCAGGGTCCTAAGATCGAGCCCCACTTTGGGCTCTGCCCTCAGTGTGGAGTCTGCTTGAGCTTCTCTAACTCCCCTCCCTCTACCCCTCCTGCTCATGCTCTTCCTCTCTCTAAATAAATACATCTTTAAAAAAACAAACTTGGGATGAATGCTTAACTCAAAGAAAAAGGCAAAAAATGTTATAAAATCAACTTTTAATTTCTGCTGAAGTCTTCAAAAACCAAATAAAGACTATTATTACCACTATCTTAAGTGCAAAGTTTGCCAAAGAATAATCATTATTTATGAAAACGGGTTTTAAATGTACCAAAGATCAAATTAAAGGCTATTTAAAATATCTAGTTGTAGGGGCAGTCTGGGTGGCTCAGTCGGTTACGCATCTGCCTTTGACTGAGGTCATGAGCCCAGAGTCCTGGGATCAAGTCCCACGTGGGCACCCTGCTCAGCCGCAAGCCTGCAGCTCCCCCTGCTTGTGCTTTCTCTCTCCCTCCCTCTCACAAGATCTCTCCCTATCAAATAAATAAAATCCTAAAAAAAATAAAATATCTAAAGTTTTTACATCACAGTTTAGTCCCACAGTTTAATCCACTGTTTTTCGATAAATTACCATGGAACTGTTATAACTAGGGTCAAGGGTGAGGCTTTTGAATCTACATAAAAAATTACTTTCTTTTTTAAGACATTATTTAATATAAAGCATTTAAATAAAAACTATTGGTTTACTGCTCCCAAAAATAAATCCAACATTTTTAGGTGAAGAAAAATTAGAAACTGTGCAATTAATAGACTGTAAAGTTAAATATCATTGCCCATAACCAAATGCTGTCTGCTGAACTTTAAGGGAACCTATTGTACATAAAATTTTTAAGAAGTGTACTCATCTACCTACTCATCCCAGCACTTTCTCAACTTTCCCATTACAATCGACAATATAACTCCACGGTCAAGTCTTCCAAACCAACAACATCAGAATTTATTTTTAACTCCTGAGTCCTTCCCAAATATTCCCCTTTGATCCAATCCAAAGTCCGGCCAGTTCGTCATTCACACTATCTCTCAAATGTGTTATTTTCATCCCATTTTCACATTTATTTTATACTTCCTCATATTCACAACATACTCTACTATCTCCCTAAAAGGGCTCTAATGTTTCCTGTAAAGCATTAACTCAGCTGTCCAAATCACCTTCAAATATCTTATTCACCAACCTACAGTAAATCCCAATCTGTCCTGAATCACAACCAAACTCTTACAGGCCCCTTCCACCCTCCATCGGCTATGGTTAACACACTTCCCAAACTCTCCCTCTTATTTTCCTACTTAGGCCCCTGTAACTCAGATTTACCAACTTGCTGGGTAAGTACAAAAACTATCTACCTGTAACATAAAAATCACCATCTCTGTAGCTCTGTCCATTCCTTCCATCTAGAATTCTTTATACTTCTCTATTAATTCTAGCTACTGCCTCCTTCAACACCTGTCTTAAAACACATCTCTGCAGGAAGCCCTTCCTCTCCAACCCAGAGGCCTCACCCCTGTATTCTTCATCCCTCTGAACAAGCATTCTCTTTGTATTTATAATCTTGCAGTCATCATGACACTGTTTTCATATTGTCCCATAACCTGCCTCTAAGACTAAATGATAATCTTTTGAGTCCAAGGACTTTAATTTCTTTATATATTTCTTTTGAACAGGGGTCCCTTAGAACAGTAGCGCTGTTTAATTATATCCTTTTTCTTCTAAAATGTCCTTAAAGTCAAAGTTGTCAAAAACACAAAATTCGCATTGAACTCCAATTTTTTAAATGTTAAGTTGATCTATATGAGAATAGAAAATTAAACACTTTAACCTATGCACTTTACAAGTTACTCCAACCTCAGTCAACAACCACATTACCAATTAAGGAGTCATTTTTCAAAGAAAACCTCGGAAACAAAATGAAAAGTCCAAAAACTTAACATTATAAGCTATTCTATTTTGCTCTCGGAAATTGATCTAATAAAATAATTACCTAAAATTGATTTCAAGTGGTTTTAAACTATATTTCCAAGATGAAAAACATACAAACACTCCAGTACCACAAGAGGCTCTTAAGTAGCTATTATAAGATTTGCCTCATCATAGCTGAAAATTACCCCGGAATTTTAAAATATTCCTTTCAAATGACCCCACGAAGTGCTTAGAAAGCTTGCCTCTTCTCTGAAAAATGCATCATCAGCTGCTCTCTTCACATACCCAGCATTCTGTACTAGTCACAAAAATAAATAATAAATAACTTTAATACTGATCTGTCATTCAGCTACTACCTTAGACTACCCTGTTTCAAGCAAGTCCAAAAGCCAACATGAATTGAAATCCTGAGCTCAATTAAAAATGATACTTTTAGGTTGCTTAAGGATATAATCAATTTCACATCCCAGCATGTATATATATTTTTTTAAATCTCAGTTCTTCAGTTTTCTCCTCCTAGGCAACAAAATTTTTCTTTGCCCTCATTGTGCCCCTTTCTGGAGGAATAAGGAAACAATGTAGATATTTTTGTCAAATTCTGGAAGTACAGTTTAAATAAGCTGTCATTAAATACCACATAAACGCATCTACAAATAGAGATACTCTGGGACAGTAGATACTTAGTAAAGCAAACACCTCCAGAACATAGACTATTGAGCACAAATCTGGGACAAAAGTACCGTCTAGCAACAACCCTGAACACAAACTCATATATCCCTATTATACTCAGAACTACAGCCTTCTGCAAAGCCTATGACAGAAAGGTCTAAATCCATATTGTGATAACTAAACCTATAGTTCTATCTAAATGTGGCAGGAAACCAATGCAAGAGTATTTTAAACAGTCCTAACAAGGGACCCTTGAACTCTAGATCATTTAACAAGTGCTAAATGAAATGGCACCCCAAAACTGAACTTAATGATGAGTCAGTGACAATTAACATTCAACTTAGTATCTGGCAACACAAGATAATACAAACCTCAATCAAAACTTGGACCTACTTCCAAGTTACCTTTTGATTAAACATAAATTATATAGTGGTAAATTGGTAATGTCAAAATGGGAAGGTTAAGAGATAGCATTAAATCATGTGCCCAATTAAAACAATGCCTGTAGGGATACTACTCCTCCTGGGTCTCTACCAGCTCCCACTGACCCCTTCTAAAGGGAGAACTCCAGGCTCGCCTCCAAAGGTGAATGCTAGGTACTGAGCAAGTTCAGTTCTGGATTAAGAACAAATACTTTGTAGTCGTCACACAGGCAGGCAAGAAACACATGTTAGGAGACCGACATTTAGTCTCTCTAGCAAGTATGCAAAAACTACGATAACCCCTGCGACCTGAGCTAAATAAAATAACCCTCATTCCAAAAGACACATACTCTGCAAATGTACATAACGATTTGAATCGTCTTGTCCTCTTTATTCGAAAGGATGAGTAAGTAAATATTTTCATCACTATTTCAATATGGAAATATTCAAGCACTTGATAAAGCTGACGACCGACAGCACAAAAAGTATAAGAAGCAAGTTTCAAATCATCCAAATAAAAAGCATATTATCTCAATTCAAGGTTAATGAGACCGGGGGAGGTGTTATGGGAGAAGAGAGGGAGCTGCCTCATCCTTGACTGAAGACAGGTTTTTGCCCTTTTCCACTACCTCTGATTATTATTATCAGGAGGTCTAATATTTTAAGATCCTGGTTAGTAAAGGCTGCTTATTTTAAGAACGAGATGGAGAAGGGGTGTAAAATAAAATCAATACTCACTGCTAACTTTCATGCTGCCAAAAGCTGAAGGCTGCTGCACTGGCTTGCAGCTTTCCGCAAAGGAGGTGGTTCTGGGCCGCCCTGACATGATCACTTTCTTTCCGAATCACCCTCTTCTCCTTCCTTCCTTTTCTTCCTTTTGTTTTATGTTGGGGTGTTAGGTTAATGATAAATGCAGCATTAAGTTCTCCCACAAGAAGATTAAAAAAAAAAAAAAAAGACTTCGTCCTCTTGGCTTTTCACTTCTTTTTGTACAGCTATTTAAAAAAAAAAACAACGATGTATTTCTCCTTCAAGACAGATCAGTATGGATATTTAACATATAGATGATTTGAGGCTGGGAAAAAAATACAGTTCTTTCCCCTCCCTTTCCTTGGAGGGGAAAAGAGGAGGGGGGGAAGTCTTAAGAAAAATATATCACGTGAAACGGGGGCAAATACTTGATTGCAAATAAGTACTTTGAATATATTTTCCTCGGGGATTTTTTTTCCGAGTCAATGAAGAAGGGAAGCGGCGGAAGGATCACGAGTCTCACGCTTGAAAAGAAGGGGGGATGGGAAGGAGGGAGGGAGAGGGAGGGGGGTGGCTCGGAGAAGCGACGGGAAACGCTGCGGCTCGGGCAGCAGCGGGATCCGGCGGGCTGACGGCGGGGGCCCGGCGAACTGGAGGGCGGCAGAGTCGCGAGTCAGTCAGAGGCGGGCGGTGGCGGCGACTCCTCTTCTCATTGCGCCAAGAGCAGCTGCAGGCGGCGGCTGGATCCAGCGGCCATGGCGGCGGCTGTGGCGGAGGCAGCTCCCTTCAGACCCCAGGCAGCGGATCCTCGACTGCTCCCCATACGCCGGGGACATGGGAACCCGGCAACCCTTCCGTCCCCTGGGGCCCCCTCCCCCGTCCGCGGCCGCCCTCCCGCCCCTCGCCTCTGCTCGGTGCCCGCTCAGGAAGTGTCCGCGCTTTGCCCCCAGCCCAGAGCCCTGTCAGCGGCTGCGGGGCCGGCTCCTCCTCGCTTCCTTCCTTCCTTCCTTTGTCACTCGGCCCGGGCGGCGGTGGCGGCGGTAGCGGCGGCGACGGTGGCAGCAGCAGCACAAGCCTGCATTCGCCCGGGTCGGGGGCTGCTCTGTGTGAGGAGCGCCGTCTGCGCAGTCGCCTAGCTCTTCCCCACTCCCCCTCCCCCCTCCTACTCGTCCTCCGCCTCCTTCCTCCCCCACCCAGCCTTACACCGCCCAGTGCCCCGCCACCCGCGTAACAGGCGTCTGGGAATCGCCGGCCGAGCTCCGCGCCCGCCCGGCTGGAAGGAGGGGGTCGAAGCCGGAGCAGAGCCAATCACGGACGTGGATTGTTTGCGACTCCTCCCGGAAAAAGCCGATCGACCTAAGAAACCAATTAGGAAGGGTCGCTAGAAATCCACGCCCAAAAAACGGAAAATGCCGAAAATAGCCGAACGAGAAGAAGGTCGGTTCTCGATCTGTGGCTGGCTTGGAGGAGAAACTCGACAATAGCAGCAGTGGCCAATCACAGTCGCCGGCCCTCACGAAAAGCTTGAAGAGTTAAGGACGGTGAAACCCGGAGTCACTGGTGAAACAGCAAGGCTGGGTGCCGCGGCCGCCTTGTAATTGGCCAAAAACTCCGCTGGGAGTGTACCTCCCTCAGTGATTGGTGAAGCGAGGGGGGCTTCCGAGGACAGTACGGCCAGTCAGAACGTCTCCCCCTTCGCCAAGGTGGGGAGAAGAAGAAAGAAAAGGGAGAGCGTCTATAAAGCGCCTTCTCATTGGCTTGAAGCTTTGGAGGTGGAGTGGGGGCAAAAGGGAAAAGGAGGGAGGCCGAAACCCGTAGCGGTAGCCAATGAGCACTCACTGCCGTCCAATCGCAAGACCTAGATGCGGTGTGATTGGCCTTTCGCCTCCGGCGGCGGTCCCAAGAGCGGAGAGAAGCTCTACTGGGGCCGTGGCGGACTGTGTGATGGATTTGTCTGCGGCTTCTCTCAGCCGTTGTGGAAACCACAGATAGGGAGCGCGGGCGCTCTGCGCAGCCGGTCCGAAACTGTTGCGGTCAGCGGTGCTGGGCTCGGAGCGCTCAAGCGAACAGAGAGTTCAGAGGGGCTCTCCCTCCCCACCAAGAGTCACTCGGCCCGGCGTGGCTCAAATTGCGCGCCGGAACCTTCCCTCCGCTTGGGATGGCGCGTCCGAGGAACTGGCGTCTTCCCCGAAAGGCCAGACGGGTCCAGGGCGCCTACCGGGCTGGGTGCGAAATCTCAAACGATAAAGTAGGCACAAAGCTTCTGGAGAGTCAGCGCCTTTGGGAGTTCGCGCCTTGCCCAGCATTGGTGTCCATTGATAAGTGAGGCCGACTGCGCCTAGTGTGCGCAGCCAGGCCGGGCCTTCTGGAAACGCCCCTGAGAAATGAGCTCATGCTGGATGCGCGCGCTCCTTGGGCGCGACTGCCCAGCGCAAAGCGAGCCCCGAAAACAGGTATGGGGAAATGCCGTCAGGCCGGATATCCTAAAGCCTCCCAGGAAACGGGGAGTCAGAATAGCCCATTGCTTTTGGTCCTTTGGAACCTAGTTAAGTAGGTTTCACACATAGGCCGGTGTTCATTGTTCTACCGGGAACCAATTCTTTAGGTTTGCCTGAGGACAGACAGTAAAGTATGGCTACTCCAAGATAGCAGAAAAAGTAGAATGGACAGTTGCCGTCCAGACTGTAATCCCGTGGTGCCTGTAATTTCCACCTGCAGTCATCCTTTCTATGAAAGTACTATTTCCAGAAAACACATGTAAAAATACTCATAGTTGATCAGATTACTTGGCTATTGCTTTGAAAGACTTGTGAGGGACTTGGAACAAAGTAAGCTTTGATGGGAGACAGGAAAAGTCTAGACAGGGTTTGCAGATCCAAACGTCTACGAGGCTGAGGGCGGGGGGCAGAGAAATAAAGCAGATGAATGAAAGTGGCCTGGTGTAAAAACAATGGAGAATAATAATAAATGTGGTAGGTTAGTGTTCCTGCTGTAACTGAAAAGAGCAGCTGTTAAGCACTAGTAGATTATTCTTGAAAAGAATGTGGGTACAGTGTTCTGAGATACATGTTTTTTTCCCCCAAGAGAAACCCTAAAGCTGGATTTTTGTGTGAAATCTTTGAATTTTTAAGTATTGGCAACCATATTCAGAACCCTCAGTCCAAACTAAAAACATCCAGGAATAGACATGGCCAGCATGCAGTAAATTTGTAATATCAAACCGGAGCATAAGTTTTATAGCTGATAGAAGCTCTTGTTCTTTGCATTAAAAGAAAACATAAGGTCTCTGGATGCAGAAATGGATATAAAGAATGTTAAAAGCAAACTCAGTGCATGGCAGCTTTGTCAGGTGAATGTTGTCTCTCCATGGCATGAAAGACCTGTACCTCTAGCACCTGAAATGTTGTGAAGCAAAGCTTTAAATCCTGACTTCCTCTTTAGTCCCTATCCCTACTTCAGTTATACCAGCAGGAAAGTCAGTAACAAATGTTTAGCTTATACAAACTGGAAACATGTCTGTTCTTCTGTACACAATAAAGTACAAAAATAGTCAAACTTGAGGTTACAATTAGTAGCTTCATTGTTACTGCCTTCAAATATTTTGAACTGATGCTGTGAAAAAAAAAAACAGAAAGAAGGAAATTTTAAGGAAAAGAGGTATTTCAGTCTAGAAGTAGGGCTTAAGAAGGGAGAAGTTAATGAAAAAATACAGAACTACTGCAATTAACATTCAGTGTTTCTCTGAACTTTTGAAACTCTCGCTTTACCTTCCCACCTGTTGTCACCCACTGATCAGTTTATAATAATTATAATAGTTGATATTTACTGAGTGTTTACAATGTGCCAGGCACCGTTCTTAAGTGCTTCATGCATATTATCTCAAATGTATAGTACTATGATGTAAGTCCTGTTACCACCTCCACTTTTCAGATGGGTAAATGTAGGACCAGAAGGGTTTACTAACTTACTTAAAGTTCTCATAGCTAAAGTAATATTGAACCAGGATTCAGATTCCTAGCTTCTACTCCATACTTCTTTCAAACTTGGTCCTCACCTCTCCTGTCTGTCTTGCTTTATCTTAAAATCTAAGCCTTATGTCTTGAACTGTGTGTGACTTGTGAACATATCTCTAGTTTGGTTTCCTCCAGGGCTCATCAAATGCTCCCTTGCAGAGATCAGTGATTCTGTTCCACAGTAACAGTAAACCAAGGATTAGAAAAAGATAAATGTAGGAAAGCTGGGTGGTACAGAACAGGTAATATAGAAGAAAAAAGAGATTGATGAGTGTGTCCACAAGATAATAATTACGAATTAAAATGCACAATGAACTAATTTCTGTAGTAATAACAAATCTGTATAGCATTTGCAGTTAGGAAGTACTATCATATTTGTGAAGTTTAGGAAGTACTGATATGAACCTATTCTGTTTTTAAAATGAGGAAACTGTACACCTCAGTAAGTGACTTACTTAAAATCACTTAGCTGCATTTTTTAAAAAGATATATTTATTTATTTATTTGAGAGAGTGTCTGCATGAACAGGGGGAGGGGCAAAGGGAGAGGGAGAAAGCCTCTCAGGCCGCTTCCTGCTGAGTGTGGAGCCTAACTTGGTGCTGGATCTCACAACCCTGAGATCATGACCTGAGCCAAAATCAAGAATCAGACACTTCGAGGCGCCAGGGTGGCTTAGTCCATTAAGCATCTGCCTTTGGCTCAGGTCATGACTCTGGAGTCCCAGGATTGAGCCCCATGTTGTGCTCCCTGCTCAGCAGGGAGTCTGCTTCTCCTTCTTCCTCTCCCCCTCCCCACTTGTGTTCCCTCTCTCGCTCACTCTCTCAAATAAGTAAATTTTTTTAAATCTCAAATAAAATTCAAATAAAAGAGAGAATCAGACGCTAAACCAACTGAGCCACCCAGGCACTCCCACTTAGCTGCATTTTTAACTGAAACTAGGAGAAAATAAGGCCATAACGCTGCCATACAAGGCAGCGTTAAGAATGAAGATAGCAAATAGAATATAAGATGCAGTTTAATTAAATGAACCCAGAGTCAACAATTCCAAATAGAAGTCACAAGGAAACTTCTTTGTAGGACCTCATTTATTTAGCCAACATTTTGGGGTTCTTCAAAGTTTAATAAGATATGGTCTCTTTGCTCCAGATACTTGCAGTCAAATACTATGAGATAAGAGTTGTTTAGTAATGAACTCTAGGAAAGCCCTCCAATATCAAGGTCAAAGATTAAGAAAATGGGAAAATAAACTTACATTTATTCAGTGCCTATTTAATTTCTCTCAAAACCCCAAGAGATAGGTGTTATTAGCCCTTCTTTTAATACACAGAGGGAAAAGTAAGTACACATTCAAGGCCACATGATCAGTAAATGGCAGAGCTGTAGGGGCACCTGGGTAGCTCAGTTGGTTGAGCACCCAATTCTTGGTTTCAGCTCAGGTCATGATCTCATGGGTCATGGGATTGAGCCCCACATCAGGTACCGTGGGCAGTAGGGAATCTGCTTAACGATTTTCTCTTTGCCCCTCTTCCCATTTGCATTTGTGCATTTGCTCTTGCTTTCTCTCTCCAAATAAATAAATATTTTTTAAAAATGGCAGAGCTGGAATGGGATTTATACCTGAATGTCTTTCTACTAGATTACTCTGCCTTCCATCAAAAAGTAACATTGTTTATCTCATTTATTTAAAATTATCTGTGCAAGAACACAGATGTCTGGAGGTAGTAACTTTGATAGCATTTTGGATGATCTTTACTGTCTCCATGCTTTCCAGTAATATCTTCATTTTCCATTTTTACATAAGAAATGAAACACTTAAGAAGAAAACTCAAAGGTAGGATAGCAGAAGAACCAAAGAAAAAAAGTGAAGTTACTCAATTTGATTAGGAATTAATACACAAACTTACAGAGGCATCCTTAGTCAATAATTTTGATAAATGTTCTACAGGAAAATAATAGGAAAGGTAAATAATTATTTTTTGGATGTTGAGTTTTATAAGTTCTTTACAGATTTTGGATGCTAACCATTTCTCAGATAGCCATTTGCAAATATCTTCTCTCATTCCGTAGGCTTTTAATTTCACTGATTGTTTTGCTGTGCAAAAAGCTTTTTATTTTGATGAAGTCCAAATAGTTTGTTTTGCTTTTGTTTCCCTTGCTTCAGGAGACATGGCTAGAAAGGACATGCTGTAGCCAATGTCAAAGAAGTTATTGGCTGTATTCTGTTCCAGGATTGTTATGGTTTTAGGTCTTTATTTTTTGGATTTATTTTTGTGTTTGATGTAGTAAAGTCCAGTATCATTCTACATGTTGCTGTCCAATTTTCCAAACACCATTTGTCTCTTTCTCATTGGATATTCTTTCCTGCTTTATCGAGCATTAATTGACCATGCAGTTGTGGTTTATTTCTGGGTTTTCTGTTCTGTTGATCTATTTATCTGTTTTTGTGCCAGTACCATACTGTTTTAATCACTACAGCTTTGTAATGTAACTTAAAATCTGGAATTGTGATGCTCCCAGCTTTGTTTTATCTTTTTCAGGTTTGTTTTGGCTATTTGGGGTCTTTTGTGGTCCCTACAAATTTTAGGATTATTTGTTCTGGCTCTGTGAAAAATGTTGGTGGTGTTTTGTAGGGATTGCATTAAATGTGGAGATTGCTTTGGATAGTATACACATTTCAACAGTATTTGTTCTTCTGATCCATGAGAATGGGATGTCTTTTCCTTGTGTCATTCTTCAATTTCTTCAGGGTTTATAGTTTTCAGAGTACAGAGTACAGGCCTTTCTCTTTGGATAGGTTTATTCCTAGGTATCTTATTGCTCTTGGTGCAGTTGTAATTGGGATTGATTTTTTAATTCCTCTTTCTGCTGCTTCATTATTAGTGCATAGGATTGCAATGCAATTATCAGTGTATAGAAATGCAACAGATTTCTGCGTATTGATTTTGTATCCTGTGACTTTACTGAATTACTTATCAGTGCTAGCAAGTTTTTCTTGGTAGAATCTTTTGGGTTTTCTATATGTTAGTATTATGTCATAGGCAAATAGTGAAAGTTTTAGTTCTTCCTTGCCAGTGTGGATGCGTTTTATTTCTTTTTGTTGTCTGTTTGCTGTGGCTTGGACTTCTTGTGCTGTGTTAAATAACACAGTGGTGAGAGTGACATCCCTGCTTATTCCTGACCACAGAGGAAAAGCTCTCACTTGTTCCCCATTTAGTATGATGTTAGCTGTGGGTTTTTCATAGATGGCCTTTATTGTGTTGAGGTATGTTCCCACTAAACCTACTTTATTGAGAGTTTTTATCATGAATGGATATTGTACTTTACCAGATGCTTTTTCAGCATCTATTAAAATGATCATATAGTTCTCCTTTCCTGTATTAATGTGGTATATCATATTGATTAATTTGTGAATATTGAACCATACTTGCAACCCAGGAATAAATCCCATTTAATTATGGTGAGTGGTGGCACCTGGGTGGCTCAGTTGGTTAAGCGACTGCCTTCGGCTCAGGTCATGATCCCGGAGACCTGGGATCAAGCCCCACATCAGGCTCCCTGCTCGGTGGGAGGCCTGCTTCTCCCTCTCTCACTCCCCCTGCTTATGTTCCCTCTCTAGCTGTGTTTCTCTCTGTCAAATAAATAAACAAAATCTTTTTAAAAAAAAAATCATGGTGTGATTTTTTTAATGTATTGTTGGCTTTAGTTTGCTAGTATTTTATTGAAAATTTTTGTGTCCGTGTTCATCAGAGATATGGGCTTGGAGTTACCTATTTTTTTTAATCTTTTTTTTTTTTAAGATTTTATTTATTTGACAGAAACACAGCCAGAGAGGGAACACAAGCAGAGGGACTGAGAGTGGGAGAAGCAGGTTTCCCACAGAGCAGGAAGCCCTGTGGGGCTCGATCCCGATCTCCCGGATCATGACCTGAGCCGAAGGCAGTCGCTCAACCAACTGAGCCACCCAGGCGCCCCTGGAGTTACCTATTTTTTAGGGGAATCTATCTGATTTGAGTATGAGCATAATGCTAGCCTCATACAATGAATTTGGAACTTTTCCTTTTCTATTTTTTGGAACAATTTCAGAAGAATAGGTATTAACTTTTTTTTAATGGTAGAATTCCCCTGTGTAGCCATCTGGGCCTGGACTTTTGTTTGTTGGTAGTTTTTTAATTACTGATTCAATTTCTTTGCTTGTTATCAGTCTGTGAAAGTTTTCTATTTCTTCTGTATCATTTTTGGTAGTTTATATGTTTCTAGGAATTTATCCATTTCTTCTAGGTTGCCCAGTTTGTTGGCATATAGTTTTTCATAATATTCTGTCATAATTGTTTGTATTTCTGTGCCTTCTGCGGTGTTGGTTGTGATTTCTCCTTTCTTGTTTGTGATTTTATTTATTTGGGTCCTTTCTCTTTTCTTTTTGTCAAGTCTGACTAGAGGTTTTCTCAATTTTATTATTTTTTTCAAAGAACCAACTCCTGGTTTCATTTATCTGTTCTCTTGTTTTTTTAGTTTCTGTATCATTTATTTTTGCCCTAATCCTTATTATTTCCTTCCTTCTGCTGGTGTTAGGCTTCATTTGTTATTCTTTTTCTAGCTCCTGTAGGTGGAAGGTTGAGTTGTTTGAGATCTTTCTTAAGACAAGCCTGTATTGCTATACACTTCCCTCTTAGGATCACTTTTGGTATATCCCAAAGGTCTCAGACTGTTATGTTTTTGTTTTTATTTGTTTCTATGTATTATTTTTTTTATAATTTCTTTTTTGATTTGTTGGTTAACTCTTTCATTGCTTAGTAGCATGGTGTTCAACCTCTGTGTATTTTTGGTCTTTCCAGATTTTTTCTTGTGGTTGACTTCTAGTTTTATAGGGTTGTAGTCAGAAGAGGGGTATGGTATGACTTCAGTCTTTTTGTATTTGTTGAGGCCTGTTTTCTGACATGATATGTGATCTATTCTGGAGAATGTTCCATGTGCACTTGCAAAGAATGTATATTCTGCTGTTTTAGAGTTGGAATGTTCTGAATATATCTGTTAAGTCTGTCTGGTCCAGTGTGTCATTCAAAGCCATTGTTTCCTTGTTTATTTTCTGTTTACATGATCTGTCCATTGGTGTAAGTGGGTTGTTAAAGTCCCCCAGTATTATAGTATTATTATCAATCAGTTCCTTTATGTTTGTTATTGATTGTTTTATATATTTGGGTGCTCTCATGTTGGGTGCATAAATATTTACAATTGGATTGTCCCCTTTATGATTATATAGTGCCCTTCTTTGTCTCTCGCTACAGTCTTTTTGTTTTATTTATTTATTTATTTATTTATTTATTTATTAAGAGAGTGAGAGAATGAGTGTGCAGGGTTGGGGGAGGGGCAGAGGGAGAGGGAAAGAGAGAATCTCAAGCAGGTTCCCTGCCCAGAGTGGAGCCTGACACAGGGCCCAAATCAAGAGTTGGAGGCTTAACTGACTGAGCTACCAAGCACCCTACAGTCTTTGTTTTAAAACCTAGCTTGTCCAATATAAGTATTGCTACTCTGGTTTCTTTAGACATCCATTTGCATGACAAATGTTTCTCTACCTCCTCACTTTCAATCTGCAGTCGTCCTTAGGTCTAAAATGAGTCTCTTGTAGGTAGCGTATAGATAGGTCTTGTTTTTTTATTTTTTTGGTTTTTTTAAGATTTTATTTATTTGACAGAGCGAAACACAGCAAGAGAGGGAACACAAGCAGGGGGAGTGAGAGAGGGAGAAGCAGGCCTCCCGCCGAGCAGGGAGCCCGATGTGGGACTCGATCCCCGTGTCCGGGATCATGACCTGAGCCGAAGGCAGTCGCCCAACCAACTGAGCCACCCAGGCGCTCCAGGTCTTGTTTTTTTATCAATTCTGACACCCTATGTCTTTTTTTTTTTTTCAAAGACTTATTTATTTGTCAGAGAGAAGAGAAAGAGCAAGCCCGCACACACAAGTAGGCGGCACAGCGGGCAGAGGGAGAAGCAGACTCCTCACTGAGCAAGGACCCCAATGGGGGATTTGATCCCAGGTTCCTAGGATCATGACTTGAGCCGAAAGCAGATGCTTAACCAACTGAGCCACCCAGGCATCTCCACCCTATGTCTTTTGACTGGCATATTTAATCCATTTACATTCAAAATAATTATTGATTGACATGTATTTATTGCCATTTTATTGCTGTTTTGTTGTTTCTGGAGATTTTCTGATCCTTTCTTTTCTTTGTCACTTTTGGTCTCTCCTTTCCACTCAAAGAGTCCCCTTTAATGAAAATTGTACCCTTTACCAACAATAAAATTTAACTCATCCAAGGACCATGGTGTTTGGGGCACCTTATGATGATATTTTTCTCTATTTTACTGATGAGAAAACTGAGGAACAAGAGAAGTAACTTGCTCAAGTTTAAACAGCTAGGAAGTAGTTTTCAAATCTATAACTTATTTCTTGTACCCTTGCTCTGGGAATTTCTCCTAAGAAAATCATCCAAAAGAAATAATCCAGAAGAGTTTCACTCAAATCCATTCAGTGATCATTTATTCAGCTCCTGATCTCTGTGTAGGGCACTGTGCCATGCCTAAGAATACAGAAATATTAAGATAAAGCCATGCAGAGAGGACTACTGTCTTGTTCTAGTCTTAGAGAAGTTTTGTGGAGTGGAGACCTGTAAATAGACAATGTCATAATGTCATTTGGCAGCTATGGACTAACATGTGGGACAGATGTCCCAGAGATCATTTTCCAAGTTGTGTTTAAATTTTTTTTTAATTTTATTTATTTGACAGAGAGAAACATAGCTAGAAAGGGAACACAAGCAGTGGGAGTGAGAGAGGGAGAAGCAGGCTTCCTGCCGAGCAGGGAGCCCGATGTGAGGCTCGATCCCAGGACCCTGGGATCATGACCTGAGCTGAAGGCACAGGCTTAACCACTGAGCCACCCAGGTGCCCCTCCAAGTTGTGTTTAAACTATTGGTCTCCAAAATTGAGTGTATGCTCCCAAAGGTTTTATGGGATAACCTTTCGTAGTGTTAGAACTATTAAAACATATTTTTATCTTTAAAAAGTAAGAAATTACCTTTCTAATGATGATCTTAATTAACTGATAGATACTGGTATCCTTCTCAAACCCTGTCTCAGTGGAAGAGGTGTCACATGGTTCACATTACAGCTATCCTAAAAGAAGAGGGGGAATCCACAGCCTTGAAGCAGTTGTAAATATAAGGCACCCTCATGCTTTTTAAGTCTTCAGCGATATATGGCACTTTATTTGTGCTTAATTAAATGGATTTTCCATCATATTTGGCTTTTAACTAAATCAGCCCTCACAAGTGGAAATGATTCCTACAAATATGACATATTTTACTAACAGTGCAAGAGTAAGTGAACAAACAAAATAGCAAATTTGATGTTATCCTATTCTTAGTAGGAACTGTTCATCATTCATATCATTAGATAAAAAACAGTATGAGCTAATCAAATTTGACAAGAAATGGGCCTGAACATTTTGAAATTCTCAGGAAGAATTTTGGAAATGTGAAGTTACCATCCACTATAGGTAAAGACAAAGCTTGTCCTAAATTTAAGTATGATTAAGATGTAGCCAATGCCAGTGTGATGTCTTCACAATTACCAAAATGTTTAAAAACTTTGCGTCTGGGACAGTGTTACTAGTTTTGAGGGGGGTGAGGGGTGAGAATAAAAATATTTGAGGACTTAAGTTAAAATCAATTTTTAAATATTGTTTATTATACCATATCCTTTTAAAATTCTTGTATATGTTTTATATGTACATATCACATTAGGCCAAGGGTATATGTTTTATAAATATGCAGATTATATTGGATATTAAAACGTTCTTGGGGCACCTGGGTGGCTCAGTTGATTAAGCGACTGCCTTCGGCTCAGGTCATGATCCTGGAAACCCGGGATGGAGCCCCACATTGGGTTCCCTGCTCTGTGGGAAGCCTGCTTCTCCCTCTCTCACTCCCCCTGCTTGTGTTCCCTCTCTGGCTGTGTTTCTCTCTGTCAAATAAATAAAATCTTAAAAAAAAAAGAGTTCTTTACTGTTAGGGTGTAAGATCAAAAATGTTTGTAGACAGCTATTTTAAACAAAGGTCAGTTTTCCAGATGGGTAAAGGGAAGAACATACAGGCAAAGAGAAGAGGTTATGCAATGACAGAAATGTATTTAACAAGATATTCAGAGAGCTGGAGGTAGTTTGAAATTATGCAGATAAGATAAGCATATAGACTACAACCTAGAGAAAATAAGAGAAAGCAGTTTCAGATAATAGAGATGTAGTTAGGTAAATTATATCAAGTCCATATATTATACAGCCAGTAACAATGTAAAGACTAATAGCAACTCAGAAAGAATACTAATTGAAAAATACAGAACTGCAGAGTGTATGTTACCAGATTTCCAATTCTGCTAAATATACATATATTTGGATCAAGATTGAAAAGGGAGACAGAAATTGTAATAATTTTGTTAATGTATTAGCATATTTAATTATAGGTGAAAATATTAACTTTAAATATTTTCATTTAATATTTTTACAATAAATGTGTTTGGCTGTAAAGGAAATTCATCCCTAAATTAATTCATTTCTTCACTGTGATTCATACATCTCTCAGAAAACCTCTGATTGCATGGGATTCTTAACAAAGACTCCAAATTTCTAGGCAAAGCTATCTAACATTTTGGATAACATTTTTGTTGATAATCTTTTGTAATGTGAGTTAAATTAGTAAAACTAACCAATATCTACTAAGCACATACTGTATGCAAGACATCTGTTAGACACCTGATATAAAGAGGTACATGAGCCACATGAGTGGCTCTGTACCCTTGAGCAGCTTATCTTCTAGGAAAACAAACACATGGAAAGTTATATAAATAATTATGTAAAATCACATTTTGAATCTACAAAAAAATTATGAGGCAGAACATATTTTGCTCAAACTAACTGCACATGCTGTCCTGTTTATAATAGGTGAGTGGAAAACACTTCAATCTAAAGTGGATCTTAAATGATGAGTACTAGGATTTGAAAATGAAGAAAAGAGAGACGAAGTGAATTATTTTCCATCACTTCATTTCTAATCCCCCAAACAACCTTCTTAGTAAACTCTGACATAGGTGGAGCTATCAGAGCAACTAAGGGCAATGTGAGTCTGTTCTGACTTCAGAAAAACCAGTTAGGCTAGAACAGAAAGTTGATAGAGACGATTAATGGAAGATAAGTTTTAAAAGATAGTTTGAGGCCAGATTTGACAGAGCTATGAATGTTACACCAAGAAATCTGGATTCCATCTTGTAGACAAAGAGAATTATGGGAGCTGTTTTAGCAGACATAAAACTTGGACACTGTAGAAAAGCCTCTGAGGGAACACACTTCTGTAGTTGCTGAAATGTGCCCAGAGTCAAAAAGACATAGCATACTTGGACATGCTTGTTCCAACCAATGAGGTGTGCCCAATGGGAAAGTAAAGGTGACTCCCCAAAAAGAAGAAGGACCGTGTTTGAAATATTGCCACAGTGAAGTAGACTCTGGTTGTATTAAAAGTTTCAGATCACACCTTTTGACAGCTCATATATTAATACTCTAATCTTACCATCCAGAGGATTATACTATCGAAGATAAAAGCAAAACAAACCCATGGTGAATCCTTTCTGTTTTTTTATGCTTATAACATATGCCCTCCTAAGAAGGCAGTTTGTAGACCACTATTTTAAACAAAGGTCAGTTTTCCAGGTGGGTGAAGGGAAGAACATACAGGCAGAGAGAAGAGGTTATGCAATGCCAGAAATGTATATAGTGAGGTGTTCAGAGAGCTGGAGGTAGTTTGAAATTACACATATAAGTTTAGCGTATAAGATAGAGACCTAGAGAAAATAAGAGGAAACAGTATCAAGTAATAGAAGTGTAGTTAGGTAAATTATATTAAGTCCATATTATGCAGCCAGTCAAAACTTGGGTTTTTTTTTTCTTCTTGAGGAATTGACAAGTCTGAAACAGTTGAGCACATCCTCCCATCAGTATTCGACTTTCTCTAACCATTTTCTGAGAATTTGAATACAGTTTTCTTATTTAGTTTTCTTCTCAAAAGTGATCCAAATTATCCTGATTTTTATCATTAAACTCTTTGGCTTTGCTTTGATCAGTTTTATAAATGTTGCTGGTCTGTGTTGGAAAACACACAAAAAGACACAATATTGAATATCTGATTCCACTAGGAAGTGCTTATTTTGAGTCTGCTGTGTGCCCAGGACTATATGGATATGGTGGGAAACACATTTGCTTGCAGCAAATTGAGAAAACTGCTGTATATGTTTTAAAACCTAACTATGGTCTGTTTGTCTGCATTTTTAAAATACTTTCAAGGTCAAAAGGGTATGGGCCCTTTTGGAATTAAAAATAAATCTCTTATGGGGCCAAGTCAGCTGGAACTCTAAGTAAGTAAACTATTCTGTGGAGGTTAAGCTTTTAATCTGGCATGAGAGGAGTTAAAGTGAAATACTCAGCACTGCAGAAGCCATCAAGTAAAAAATCAACAGGAGTCACCCAAAGAGCACATCCAAATGGTTTGCCTTTATATCTTTCTTCCCACGTAAATGAGACTACATAGTGATGTAAAGCATTTCTTTTGATCTCAGTTGATATTGTAGTAGTAGGAACTCAATGTTGGCAGAATGAGCTGTACGATTGCATTTGAAAATTGAAACTCAATTATGATTATTAAAATTACAATTTTATAAAATATGTATGGACAAGGAATCAGAGGAAATGTCTAAAAATAAAAACAGTTTTGGGGTGCCTGGGTGGCTCAGTTGGTTGAGCGACTGCCTTCAGCTCAGTCATGATCCTGGAGACCCGGGATCGAGCCCCATATCGGGCTCCCTGCTTCGGCGGGAAGCCTGCTTCTCCCTCTCTCAGTCCCTCTGCTTGTGTTCCCTCTCTGGCTGTGTTTCTGTCTGCCAAATAAATAAATAAAATCTTAAAAAAAAAATAGTTCGATTCATTTGTTGGTTTTCTGAAAATTTTTTTTTCTTACATTTAAAGGGTTTCCATTGCTGTCACTACAATATAATTTGAGTATCATTTTTTTTAACTAAATGCATTCAAATATAACAGAGAAGCACAGTAGGACAAAGCTTTGTCCACCACTGGGATTCAGACATGTCTTGGCATATCTAGCAAGTTGGTGGGTTTAGGCAGCCACGAGGTGATTTGCATAAGGTTTTTAGCAGAAAGACCATGAAGACGTGTGCGTCCCACTGACAAGGGAGTTTGGCTAGGTTACTTTTTAGTCCGTTTGCACTGCTAGAGTACACTAGGCTAGTGTCCCAACTGGCCCGTGCCCATGTAATGCTATATCTTGGATGTCACTCTTGGATTGAGGCAACAATGTCTTACCTATCTGGAAGATTCATTCTCTAACTAATGCAGCTTTATAGCTTGGAAAGCACTATAAGCAGAAATAAGAATGCATTAAAGTCTTTATTATATCATAAACTATAATCCATAGGTGAGTGACTAGAGCTTGTTTCCACTTCAGGAAATATGGCATGATTTTGTAGTACTGGAGTCTCCAGAACACAAGCATTTTAAGTCATTGAGGACCACAATGAAGATCATGAAAATGTCCCGTAGAAGGAGGTGGTGACCTGGTTTAATGGGAATGGCTCAACGATTAATGCCAGAAGTGTTCAAAGACAACAGAGACTTTAAATGTGGCCACAGTTAAGTCTTGTACTTGAACCCATGTAAAATATTGTCTCAGGGCTGTTAGAAATTATGGGCAGAAAAAAAAAATTATGGCAGAAGATTTTTGCAAGGAGCTGGAGGTCTTATATCAGCAGGCAAAGTCACCAATGAGATACGGATTATAAAGCCATTAGTAAGAAGTTCCTAATTATGGGTTTTAGTTCATAAAGAATATGAGATGTGAGAAATGAATCTGCTCTTCCTTCACTCAATGGTCCCCATTCTCACAGGCTTATTATTTGTGTGAACATTTCAGGGAACTGAGAGTACTGATAGTTCTTAAAAATACAGGACATATTTTTTGTATAACATGACCCATAAATGGAAATTAAATGCAGTTCTTCATCTGATGTTCAACCAAAGAAACAGTGATATCTTCCAATTCTGGGAGAAAAATAGCTGGGTGGAATTTATTGTTATATAAGGTTTTTTTTTAAAGGGTAACTACGGATGTATGTGATTTGTACCTAAAATACTGTTCTTAGAATCCAAACCTTGCCAAAGAGGCAACTCCAGGATTTCACCTTTCATAAAGTGCTTAATAGTTTATAGAGAATGTTATAGTATTGGATGTGTAACAAAACCTATAAAGTAGATAAGAGAGCGAATTCCACTTCCGTTTTGCAGATTTAAAAAATGGAGGCAAATAGAACTGCAGTTAGCTCTTCAGGCTCAGCTTTACCGCAATGATCAATAATTGCTCATTGAACGACCATAGATATATGTCATTCACTATGTTCTCCGAATAATATTTTTTAAAGATATGAAGGTAAAAAGAAGATACAAAGGTATGTTCTGAACAGGAAAGAGAAGTATCTCATGAAATGAGGGTAGTTTATAAGGTGGCATTCTTTAAAAATTTTTCATGGGCCTTCTTTTTCTCTTTTATGTGTTGTAATGACTGATGTTTTAATAATTGGATAAAAATAAATAGATGCCTTAGAAACCAATATACTCAGAGTATAGAACAATGTTTATGGCATCTGATATGTGAATTGGAGATTTTTTTTAAAAAGGAAAGATGTACATGCGGGGTCCCAACAGATTTAAAATACAGTTACAAATGGAATTTAGTGAACAAACACTGAGCATCTGTTAGGTGCAAAGTATTGTTCTTAATGAAAGTGAATCAAAAAAGAATACAAGACCCTTAATAATTTTTAATCTGTCTAGAAAGGGATAAGATATAGACTGGGTATATTGAAGGTCCTCATCAGGTATTTATTTAATAAATGATTGGATGGATGACTACAAGAGATTACTATTGGTCCAAGGTAGCATATGCTATATATCAAGAAAATGAGGAAATGTGCATATATATCTGTATAAAAGACTGCAAAGTGATACATTTATCTTTAAGAAGTCATTAGAGTCCTCTATATGTGGAGTCATAATTATGAAGGTGAGGTCAGGTTGTAAAGCAGTTTTGAATAGATAAAAAAATAAGCAAAGAAAATTAGGGATTAGAGGTGGATAAGAGTACACTATGAATATATGGGCATACTAATGTTTATCTTTGAGGAAAAACTGTCCTGACTCCAGTGGTTGGAGGAGCAAGTTGAGCATGATGATCGCTTAGGAAGCTACAAGCCAGCACAGAGACAAGTATTCCTCTAAGTTAAGAATCGTATTACTTGCTAATACAATGGAAAATTGAGCAGTAGTTTGGAATTTCCTTGATGAAGAAAGTACAAATTAAACTGAGATAATTCACACTGAGATTTTATACATTTGCAGGGATAGCAGTAACCTATAGGATTTTCGCAAAGATACATGAAAATTTATCTCCAAAGTGAATGAGTCAAAACTTGCAAATTTTAGAGACTGGCTGAAACCTCATCAAGCAATCTAATAGATTTTTTTTTCCCTTTGGAAAGTGATCCAGAACCCAGTGATCTTGGGGACAGACTTCAGTGCTCTTGCCAGGTGGCCATTTAGAAGACTGGTCCCTCGCCTTGAACTTTACTGTTGAGGTTATAACCTATTGGCATCCAAATGACAACTTATGAAAGTTATCGTGCTCCAAAAAACACAACTTGTTCCCTGCCAAAATTACGATTACCTTGCTTTAGGAAGAGAATGCATACCTTGCTGGCAGCCGAATGATAATTTGCCAAAAATATCACTCCATCGTGAACCACAAAGAAGGCTCACGTAACCTTAGAAGACAGAATTAGAGATGGCCTTTCAAACAGTTGATGAGGGAACTGCTGAAGGCTGCACTGAAGGCAATAGTAGTAACTGGGTATTGGACTAACTTAATGATCTGACAAGTTAGAAACCACCTTGGCAAGGGTATATCCATGGGTGGGGTTTTTAAGCCCTAAGTGTTAAGGCCTAAGGCTAGGTATAGCAAAAATGAGTACCTGTGAACCATTTATTCCATTTCTATAACCATGGCCAACATGGATAATAGAGACTGAGTTCAATCTTGGGGTCCTTCTCAACTAACATAGCACTCTAAGGAGACACACTTATCAGTAGGAATTGTCAGTTCATTTAAAACCTGTTTCCTTGCCTGTAGATTACTCCCATGTGACAGTTGCCTACTCCATCTTCAGATGAGAAGATAATGGCCCTGAAAAGCACTTGGCTCTGGAAGGGCTTCTCATCTCCCAAGAGGTTGGGGAGTCAATACACACTCAGGAGGATGGCTAGGAAGTCAGGGATCCCATCTACCATTCAGCTGATCTCAGGAGGTGACTTCCATGCGTCCACTGCTCATGGCCCACTGCCCAACAGTACCTCTATGTAAACGTCAGCTAAGTGAAACTTTCCCTAATGAAATTCTAATGCTGCCATGTTGCCTTAAAGAGTCTGGTTAGTTGCTTCTTGGCCTTGGTTTAGGACTGTTTTCATTGTTGGAAGATGCTTGGGTTTTGAGGGGGATGGAATGAGATAGCACCTGTGAAAAATGTTTGGAAATTTTAAAGGCCTGCACTCATGCAGGGGTATGGGTGAGGATGATTACTGGAGGATCACAAGAAGTCAAGCCCTGCATTTTTCCCCAGGCTAATAATTTTTTATTTAGTCGGCTCTTTTCAATAAGACCAGGGTTCATCTTTTCCCTCATGGGAGACAAAAGTAATAAGATATTTGTCTTGACTTGCTATCGTTGTGTATGTGTGACATCCCTCAATCCACTCCTACCCACTAGTCAGATTGCTCTAACTCTCATACCACTTTCGAACTTCACCCAACTTCTCAGGAACCTAAATTGATTCCCCTGAACATTGTAAGAAAATTCAAGCTCTTCAGTCATACATTCAATGCATGCACTACCCACCCCTGCCACTCACCCACCAGTTGCCACCATCTTTCCAATCTCACCTCTTCCTGCTTCACATCATAGAAGTGGGTACCACTGGAGCTGGCAGTCATCAAAAAGATGATGCTCATCCAATCCTTGCAATTCATAGTTGGGGAAACTGAAGTCCAGAGAGGCGAGGTGATGTTCCCCAGGCCACACAGAGCTCTCCCTCTGTGGCCAAGATAACATGTTTTCCATTCCCCACACAACTTATTCCTTTGATCCTAAGCACCGGGACAGGAGGAATAGAACTGGTGCCCAGGGAACAGTGTGGTTTGGGATAAATGATGCATGAAGCAACAATGAGAATTAAAAACTCAACATACTGTGTTTGCAGCAAGTGACCTTTATGTAGAATGTGTCACCCTCTTACTAGGGAATTCATTAGAGCTGGGAATTAATTTGTAAACTTTTGTTCTACTGACTTTGGAAGGGAAATTTGTGTCAATTGTCTCCTATCTAAATAGAATAAATGGTTCAGGGCTAGAAATGATTAATATCATTTTTAGGCATATCAGGGTTTCCTGGGGAATGGCCCAATGGGTTATTATTGTTTGCCAAGATTTTTCTCTGAATTGAAGCTAACAAGGTCATTCCAAGGGTAACCATATTGGGAAACCTAGTACAATGACCCTGTTACAACTTGCCCAATTAGAAGGTAGGAAACCACACCTTCTTTAGAAGGTTTATGTGGTAGAAAATGGGAGGTGGTTAGTGATTTAAAACCTTACTGATTATCACGAATGGCAGGAAGAAGAAAAAAGTGAAGGAAAAGCCTTGATTATAAGAATATTGTTAAAGAAAATGAAAGGAAGTTTTGTAAAAGTTCAAATACATAATGCAATTCAAAATGAGACTGATCAACTTTCCACATCTGCTTTGATGAATAGATAAGAACACTTATAATTTGTGTATCAAGTATTTGAATATAAATTACTCCTTATAATGTGTTTGAGAGTGGTTTTTTATAGCTTTATTCAGCATTTAAATCATCACCTTGGAACTTAAAAATATAAGTATCATTTTTATATATACATAGACTATAGTACTTACTCAGATTATTAAAAATTTCAACAAATGGAGCCTGCATTAGTGAAGTTTCAATATGTCTACAAGTAAGTATATTAGTATTTAGTATATTAAGTTTATTAAGAATATTAAGTATATTAAGATTTATTACTTTTCAGACTTCAGCACTTAAAAAAATATCCCTATTGCACTAGGAACTGCCTATAACAAAGCTCAAAGGAGCAGACTTTGTCCTCTACTCCACAAAATAGAAAGTGGTTGTTTGTTTTAATACAGTATGCACACACACACAAGTCCCCAAGTAACTGACTCTTCAGGAAGATGCTTCATTTCATCCATGGCCCCCTTTTTCCCTGGCACATGGCGGAGGTGCACCGAGAGCCCTCCATAACCCAGAGTTCATTAACTTCATTAATTCAGGCTCCATTTACTTGAAATTGTTAATAATCCGAATAAGTACTTAGTCTCTGTATATGTAAAAATGACGAGAGATACTTTATTTTTCTAATTCCATGGTGATGATTTAAATACTAAAGAAAACATACAAAATAGCTTCCTGTGGGGTATGCTTGATCTATAGTTAGGAAAGACTTTAGAGTCATCCAGTTTGAATGCGGAAAAGCAATTGCACTTTGTATAAGCAAAAGCTCAATAAATGTTTGTTAAATTGAATTTGTTGACTATAGAAACAATAACTCTTTGTAACTGAAAAAGGTCTATACAAATATAATGTATTAATAAGACAAAGATCAATATTAGGCATTCAGTCCATTTGGTATGTAATTCTTTAAAGTTCAAGGCTCAGAAAAGCAGCAAAATGTGCTTTGACCGCCTCCTCTTCCTCTCAGGTGGCCTTCAGTTTCTTCTGTTTTCTCTAACCTCTGCAGTGAAGATCATTCTTTTGCTTGAGATGAAAGTAACTCGGCCTCCTTTCAAGTCTTTATTAACATCACACTAATTCTCAAAGAACAAGGGGCAGAGAGGACTATCCCTTCCTGATTTTTGCTTCTTCCTCCAAAAAGATTGAAAATCCTTTTGCTTGTCTTGACATTTTGGGTGTCACTTAGTACATTCTTGGATTTGTCTTGCTGGGCATACTAGATGTAGAACCACATAGTGTTCTCCCAGTTCTCTTGGGTTAAATGCACATCAGACAGGCCTCAGATCCTCCATGTTAATCACATCCCCAGCCTTTCACAGATGGAGCCCCATATAACCTTGACCTGCCGACCCCAGCCTGTCTGAGCCAGTTCTCCCTAAGGCTAGAGGAGTATCAGCAGCCTCAGCCCCATCAGTATGAAATTAGCCCTGCTGCCCATATAGTGCTAGCAATGAAGAACTGGAGCCTGCAAGGCTTTGGAGGAACAGCATCTCCCAATCTGTATTGGCCTCAGCCATGGAACTGGGAGGCATCAGGGTGCAGTGGAAGGAGCAATAGTTAAGGAGCCAGGCAGACCTGGAAGGCTGAGAGTCTCCCCATTCTGACCTTAGCTGTATGACCTTGGGTGAGTCACTGAACTTTTCCAAACTGTCTGTTTCTTTACCTATAAAGGAGAGGTTGTCCCTAAAGCCCATTACCTATCAGAGTTCTTGCTGGTAGCCATGTTCAGTCTTTCTATCATTACACTTTCCAATTCAATACAAATAGAGACTTCTTTCTCAAGTTCTATCTCAAAATTAGTTTTGCCTGATAGACAAACTTTGCCTGATGGAAACTTTACTTATAAAATATAAAACCAATCATCTGTCTTCTTTTGTAATTTCTGTTTTGTCTTACCCTTAAATGATACATTTAAACCAAAGGTCTAATGAAGGAGAGAATGTCTAATCATAATCACAATAATTGCTAATTTATAGTGACGGTTAACTCTGTGGTAGATACTGACCTAGGTGCTTGACATGGACTGTTGTACTTAACCCTTGCAATAATATATATAGACATATATATTTAACTAACATATAATGTATTACTTGTTTCAGGGGTACAGGCCCATGATTCATCAGTCTTACACAATTCACAGCACAATTCACATGCCCTCCCCAATGTCCATCACCCAGTCACCCCATCTTTCCCACTCCCCTCCTCCCTAGCAACCCTCAGTTTGCTTCCTGAGATTAAGAGTCTCTTATGATTTGTCTCCCTCTCTGGTTTTGTCTTGTTTCATTTTTCCCTCCCTTCCCATATGATCCTCTGTGCTGTTTCTCAAATTCCTCATTTCAGTTAGATCATATGATAATTATTTGCTTGACTTATTTTGCTTAACATAATATCCTCTAGTTCCATCCACATCATTGCAAATGACAAGATTTTATATTTTTGATGGTTGCATAATATTCCATTGTATATATACACACCACATCTTCTTTATCCATTCTCCTTGCAACAATATTAGGAAGGAGATATTTTATTATTGCTATCGTCTAGATGAAGAAACTGAGGCATGAAGATGCTAGTCAACATGCCCAGGGTCACATAGCTTAGTGATAGAGAGGAATAGAGCAGAGGTTTCTTAGTTAAACCAGTAGGTTATTTTTTTCCTATTTCAAGCAGTGGATGTATATAATTCCCTCCTAATAATGATGAGTACATGAATTACCCGGTGCCATATTCATTTATTTGTTGAATATCTGCTGGGTGCAAAGTAAGACTAGGAGATTTGCACCTTGAAGCATTATAGAGGAAGGTATGGTCCCTGCCCTCAAGAAAATCAAAAGCTAGTATGGAAGCCTACTGAGAAATAGTGAATGCCAATATAAGTAAATATAGTAAGTGCTTTAATAGTGCTACAAGCTAAATGGCCACTGGGGTCAGAGAGGGAATGACATAATTCAATGCTTTCAGGAAAGCTTGATTTCAAAATTTATCTTTGAGTTGAGCCTTGATGAACAAGGAGGATTTTGAGAGGCAGAGAAGTGAGAGAAAGACATTCCAGGCACAGGAACCACAAGGGTAAATACTCAAACTGAGTCACTATTGACTCACTAACCTCAGTGCAGAGCTTGTTCCTGGAAGAGTGAGGAGTTTGGAGTTTCTAAACCTTAGGATATTTGCAGGGAAGTCCTAATTTGGTAGATGATAGTAGAAATGGCAGAGTCATATAAAATCTTGGGGTTGAAGAGTCCCTTAAGGTCATCTAAGCCAATAACCCATCCTGTGCCTAAATCTCTTCTAAAACCTTCCTGCCAAGTGGTCATCAAAGCTAGGCTCACATGTTCCTAGCAACAGATGTACTATTTTCTTCTAGGATAGTTGATCTCATCACTTTCTGAAATTATGTTCCTCATTTATTTGTTTATTCAATTATTGTCTCTATCAGATTAGAACTCGAGTCCCACAGGGTATCTTGCCTGCCAGGTATCCTCAGTGCCTAGCGCAGAGGAGGCATACAGTAAATATTCATTGAAATGAAAACATTCCCCTGGGGATAACACCATTTATAAAATTCTTAAGTGATTTCCACAAAATAGTCTCTTACATATGCAGAGACATCTGTAAAACCCCCCTTGTATTTTCTGCAAGTTATATATCCCCAGTTGGTTAACAATTCTTCATGAGACATAACTTTGGGATTCTTCACTATCCTGATGATGCTCTTGAATCCCCTTTTGTCTCTTATCTCTTTTAATGTTCTTCAATAATAGAAGTCTGTATTCCAACTTCGTGGCATCCTTCAACTAGAGAGGTCTGATCATCTCTCTTGCTCTAGGTCTCACAGTCTGATCCAAGATGAAATTTTGTGGAGACCTATTTTACTTTGTTGCCTCCTATGTCTCCAATGGTCAGATAACCACCCTCCTTCCTACTCCCTCTACCCCCTGCTATGTTCTACTGCTCGCTACCATCTCTCCTGTCTTGACTTGTACAGATAGAGTTTGAAAACCAAGCCCAAGGCCTCACATTTAAAAGGCTATTAAAATAATCCAGAACAAAAGACACAAGGTAGTAATCTAGTACAGCATGGCCAGAAAGGAAGAAACAAAAAGAAAGAAAATTCACACACTCAAGGCATGATCAACAGAACTTGCAACTCACTGATTTTAGTGCTTGATAGCTCACTGTCTCAATGGGTGCCTCTCCCTCCAGAATGCTTGTGAATTAGGAATCCATTCCCAGCTTCTCCCTATCTCAGTGCCTCTGAAATGAGCACACTGCATAGTTTTTTTAGTCTTTTATATGTATCTTTCCTAGTTACAACATAAGCATATACTGGAAAAAGCCAAAGATAGCAAGATTCCTGGCCTAGATGATTGAGAGAATGGTGGTTCCATTAACAGACTTAGGAAATCTAGGGATAGCCTTTAAGGTGATAGTGAAGCATTGAGTTTGGGACATGTTGAATCTGAGGATGTCTAGAAGCAGTTGGATTACTTCTTTTTAGTACTATGGGTTTCGAACACAAAGCTGAAATATGGATGTGAGTTATCAATAGAGATACTTTCAGCTTTCCCAGACAATGAGAATGTTGATGATCATCTGGACTGAAAAAAAGACATGGCTAAGAACAAAACCTTTAACACTGGCCTCCTATGATGGGTATTTGGAGGAAGAATCTCTCAGAAAGAAAGAGAGGTGTGTTCAGAGGGTATGAGGGAAACTTGATGAATTTAATGTTGCGTCAGCCAACATTATTGCAGAAAGAAGATAACATCAGTCACATCAAACACAGCAGAAATCTCCTGGAAACCAAAAATTCTTAAGACGTTACTGAGTTTGTCAATGAAAAGGTAGTCTGGTTAACCTTGAGGAGAATAATTCCAGTGAAGCTGGAGCCCCGTTGCAAGCTGTTAAGAGAAGTTGAATAAATTGTAACAATAAAGTCAAAGCAATAAATCTAGACTATTTTGAGAAGCTGTTATACAATACATGTAAAATAAAAAGAAAAAAATCCATAGGAGTTTCATATGATCCACACATTCTAAAATATAATATGAGGTTAACTACCATTTCACTGTAATTTCCAACTGGCTTCAGAACTAGGCACTTTATAGGCCTTATGACTATCAGATATTCTACAGATGTCACTATATTAAAAAGAAAAATGGAAATATATTTTTATGGATAGATTTCATTGAATTTAAATAGGGTTACATGTATTTTCTTGGTTCCCTCTTAAGTGTCCAATTATTAGATGTCTAATAATTTTCTCGGAGTTCAGTTGTCACCTAATTCTGCCCAGGCTAGATGACCGGTCAAGCTCTTTGGACTTTAAGCCAATGCAGATCCTGTTGGAATGACCACTAGATCTAATGAATTTCTGGATCCCTTCTACATTGTCTTCTAATGCCATTGGGTGTAAACCTCTGAGAAGACCCTCTCACCCCCCTCCTGGTCTCCACTGCACATAGACTTCTAGGATGTCAACTCTGGAAGTGGCTTTATAGTTCTTCTGTTCATCTCCCTCTGTTTCACAGGTGAATAAACTGAGGCCCAAAGGGGAATAAACTGAGTAGGAAAATGACTTGTTCAAGTGAACATTGTTGCAGCATGATTGTAGCATGTTCTTTAAAGTTAGAGCTTGGACTGAATCCTGGATTCATTATTACCTAATTTTATGGCCTTAGGCTATGCTCTTTACTTCCTGAGCCTCCATTTTCCCATCTGAAAATGGGGCTAATGATCATCACACCTGCTTCAGACAGTTGCCGTGTGACTGAATAACGTGGAGCGTCTAGTCAGTCCCTGACACATGGTAGAAGCACATACAATGTTGATTCCCTCCTCTTTGTGCAAGTTTCCATAGCCAGTGTGACAGAAACAAAACTTAAGCACACCCAGGTCTTCTAACTTCAGGCCAGCACCCTTTTTATACATAGGGGTTTTCAAATTGAGGTACCCCTGGAAGTATGTGAAGATTTTCCAAGGGATACAGGGGCAGGGACAGTTTCAAGAAAACTGATTTCCAGATCCTCAAGTTGCATATGAACTGCTCCCTAAAATTGTTCTGAGTTTCCGCCTGCAGTTGAGGGTCTGATTTTCCTCCTATTTCACAATGATCTTTCTGCTTTTGTAGAAGACAGACATTTCAAAGCAGAGATGTTCATTGCCCCAAGGTGTTGAATCTCCAAAACAACAAACGGACTCTGTGGCAATTCCGTTGGTCAGGATACTATCAAATGTATCTCAATCTCCTTTCGAGATGCAGTTCTGATAAAATTTTACTTTTTAGGTTTAGGAAGATTATTAAAATTTGTGATAATGTGGTCTGCTCAGGTGAGCGATTCCAATAATTGTTTCAGTGCTCAGTGTAAAAGAAACTTTTTAACACTTAGAACTTTATGGTCACAAGAAAGTTTTTAAACTCATTCACACACATCTATGTTTTTGTTGAAGAACGTTAGGGTGGTTGGTAAAAGACTTCCAAATATAGAAATATGTTATATTAGATTAAAATCTGTGGAGAAAGTGGGATGGAAGTACAAGTTCAAGGAGAAAAAGACTATATAAAATATTCAACTGTCAGAAAAGAGCTTGTTATAAACTTTTAAAATAGATGAGGTGGACAGCAAGATACCCTCATATCTAAATTATATCATCGGCAAAACTTAAAAGAGTGATGAGATGGACTTAATTATAATATGCTGGAAATATATTTCTGAGTCTTCTATTTTTATGAAAAAAATTAATTGTCAATTTAAAGATGAATTATAAAGAACATAATTTTTCAAAATTATGTTAGGGGGTACACCTAGACTAGGTCCACAGCCATTTCAGAGTTTTACCTTTATTCTAATCCATGACCGAGGGAGAGCTTTCCTCTTTTTTGATTTTCAAAAAGATTCTCTCTCTCTCTCTCTCTCTCTCTCTCTCTCTCTCTCTCACACACACACACACACACACACACACACACACACACACACACGAGCAACATATCCCCAGAGCTCTAGGTCTGCCTTTGACACCACATCTTCTCCTTTGCCCTTCAGGGTATGTTTTTTGCTCTCAGACCTATAAGTTCACGCTTTACCCTTTTCAGCCTCAGTGCTTCCCCTCTCACCCAACTCCATACACACACACTTACCCACTTTCTTCTGAACTTTATATTCCCCACAAGGCTGCTGAAGTTGCTCCGGCCATTAGGAAACTGTTGACTCCTTCCTTCACCTGTTGCTCCAACAATAATTTTGAACTTTCAGCATGCCTCAGAATCACCTCGAGGGCTTTTAAGAAACACAGATTACTGGTCCCATCTCTAGAGTTTCAAATCTAGTATTTGGGAATGAGGCCAGAAAATTTGCATTTTTAACACTGCCAGGTGTTACTGAACTGCTGGTTTGGGGAACTCACTTTGAGAACCACTGCTGTAAGCTGATGTCTGGTCAGCTCCCTAGACATCATGTGGCCTAAGTGGCATGTACTATCATGTCCAATGCCAGGAGTGACACCAAAAGAGATATACCAGACAGAAGCATGTGAGGTTTCTCAAGCAGATTTGTCGTACAATCTAAGGTTTCTTCAGGTTTGGATTGAGTTAGAGCAGAATGCAGAGCAAAAAATGCCACAAATAGGAAAATATTGACAAAGTTTCATAACATCCACCAAAAAAAAAAAAAAAAAAAGTAGGAACTTGCATTCATGGTGGATCCTCTATATACCAGGCATTTTTCTAGGCAAATTCTCACATGCTGTCTCATTTAATCCTCACACCATTTTTGTGATCTGATTTTTATTTATTATTATTTATTATTATACCACTTATATACCATATGGTATACATAAATAACATTTCTTATTTATTCTCTTTACCCATAAGAAAACTGAAGAGCTGAAAGGTTAAGTCCCTTAGAAACTGTCCTTTAAAAGAGCCAAGGAGCCCATCAGCAGATGAATGGATAAAGAAAATGTGGTACATATATACAATGGAATACTATGCCTCCATCAGAAAGGATGAATATCCAACTTTTGTAGCAACATGGACCGGACTGGAAGAGATTATGCTGAGTGAAATAAGCCAAGAATAAAAAGTCAAGTATCGCATGGTTTCACTTACTTGCGGTGCATGAGGGGTAAACTGGAGGACAGTGGGAGAAGGAAAGTAAATGGGAACTAGGGTAATCCAGGGAGAGAAATGAAACAACAGAGACTTTGGACACAGAAACAAACTGAGGGACTTGGAGGGAGGGGGATGGAGGGATGGGAGAGCCTGGTGGTGGGTACTGGGGACACCTAAAGCGGGGAGCACTGGGTGTGGGGAATGGGGAATGAATCTTGGAACACTGGGAAAAAAAAATTTAAGTAACAATAAAAAGAAAAGAAAAGAAATTATCCTTTAAACTATCCACTAATTTCAGATGACCATACAGAAGAATGAAACAATCATCAGTTTGTCAACTGGCTACTACAAACAAGTAAATATTTCAAGAAAATTATGTGAAATCATTTAAAGAAATCAATAAAAAGAACAGGCCAATTTTATTAAAGGGTAAATGGTGGGTCCTACATCATTCATCAATTAACAGAGAACAGAAGAGAATCTGACATCTCTTCCCATCCACTACCTTTTATTGATTTAAAAAGAGGCATCAGATTCCATGAACCATAACTCCAATCTCTCAACACTATTGGAAAAAAGGAACCACAAATAATAGTGTATTATTTAAAACTCAACATTATAAAACACGAGAAAGAACATTAGATTATAGAATATTCTAGTATCCTAGAGAATGGGCTGATAAAGAATAATTAGAAAATGTTTCCCATTGCAGGTAGCATTTGCATAGTGGTGTGTGTGTGTGTGTAGTGTGTTCTCATATGATTATTATTCTCAATTTCTGGAATTCAATACAAAGTTACCAGGCATGCAAAAAGACAGGATATCTTAAACCCTAAATAACCCCCTGTATTTATCAAAAGCTAAATCAAAACCAACCCCAGAACTGACATAGATTTTATAATTATTGAAGATATATATGGTATTCCATAGGTTTCAAAAATTCAAGCAGAAATATGGAAGTTATATATTAAGAAAAAACAAATCAAACTTTTATTTTTTAATTTTTTTAAAGATTTTTATGCATTTGTTTGAGAGAGTGAGCGACCGCAAATGGGGAGAGGGGCAGAGAGAGAGGGAGAAGCTGACTCCCTGCTGAGCAGGGAGCCCCTTACAGGGCTTGATCCCAGAACCCTGGGATCATGACCTGAGCTGAAGGCAGATGCTTAACCAACTGAGCCACCCAGGTGCCCCCGAATCAAACCTTTAAAGATCAAAAGTATAATGTGTGAGATGAAAAATACAATGGATGTGATTAAAAGCTGATTAGATATTGCCAAAGAAAAGATTAGTGAATTTGAAGACATGGCAATAGCAACTGCCCAAAATGAAACAAAGGGAGAAAAGAGAACTGAGAAAATACGATGGAGCAACAGTGGGCTGTGGGACAATTTAACAGTAATTGGACTTCCTGAAGGAGAGAAGTGGGATGAACAGAAAAAATATTTGAAGGAATATTGGTTGCTCCAAATTTGATGAAAACCATAAACCCATTGGTTCAAAAGTGTGGCAAATCCTAAGCACAAGACACATAGAGACACAAGATGAATTGTTCAAAACCAGTGAGTAAGAGAAAAACTTAAAAGACATCAGACACGTTATATAGAAAACAAAGATAAGAATTCCAAATTTCTTGTTGGAAACAATACAACTGAAAAGAACTGTAACAACATCTTTAAGGTACTGAAAGGAAAGAAAAATAACTGTCAGCCTAGAATTCTCTATCAGGGAAAATATCTTTCAGAAACAAAGGTGGACTTACACTGTTGGTGAGAATGTGAACTGGTGCAGCCACTGTGGGAAACAGTGTGGAGGGTCCTCAAAAAGTTAAAAATAGAACTACCCTATGGTCCAGCAATTACACTACTAAGTATCTGCCTAAAGGATACAAAACTACTGATTTGAAGGGATCCATGCACCTTGATGTTTATAGTAACATTATCAACAATAGCCAAATTATGGAAAGAGCCCAAATGTCCATCAACTGATGAATGAATGAAGTATGTACAATAGACTATTATTCAGCCATCAGAAAAAATGAAATCTTGCCATTTGCAAAGACATGGATGGAGCTAGACAGTATTATGCTAAGCAAAATAAGTCAGTCAGAAAAATACCATATGATTTCACTGATATGTGGCATTTAAGAAGCAAAACAAATGAACGTATGGGGAAAAAAGAAAGGAAACAGACTCATAACTATAGAGAGCAAACTGAGGGTTCCTGGAAGGGAAGTGGACAGGGTGGAGGGGATGCAGAGGGAGGATGGGTTAGATGGGTGGTAGGTTAAGGAGGGCACTTATTGCAATGAACACTGGATGTTGTATGTAAGTAATCAATCACTAAATTCTACATCTGAAACTAATATTACACAGTATGTTAACTAACTGGAATTTAAATAACTTGACCACAAACACAAAGGTGGAATAAAGAATTTTTCAGACATATAAAAGCTGGAGTTGGGAGAATCCATCATAAGATTTCTATTTCCACCTTTGCAATCCAGAAGCCTTTTACTTCTTTTTCTTGTTTTATTCTACTGGATAGAAGCTCCAGTAGAGCGTTGAATACAGAACAGACATCCTTGACTTGTTCCTGATCTTTGTAAATCCTCTTTTTATCAGATTCTCTTTAGTTATTCATCTTGAATATACTGTTTCCTATAAGGATCATACCAATTTTTTTTCTCTAGGTGGAAGGCAAATAAGAACCTGAAGATAGAAATTGCAGAAACCCAAGCATGACTTGACTTTAAAAACAGAATAAAAACAAAAACAAAAAGATACTTTCTAACATGAGAATTGTTAAGAAATGGAAATAGTTGAAATGGAGAAAATACCTTTCTGGAAGTTCCAGATGAACCACATGCTGTAAAGAGTGTAGTAGCGATTTTCATCCTACGCAGGAAAAGAAACCAGTTGACTTCCCAGTTTCTGCTGTTTCCTATTGTTGTGATGATCCTGTAGTAAGCTGAGGTCATACATAAGATGTTGTTTCAAAGAAGGGAAATTATAAACAAACTATATATTTAAATGTACATTATGTACTTATGTATAGTGTTACATATGGGCAATCCGACATACCATATTTTCCCCCTATCTCTTCTATTGTTGTGTTTTTTTTTTTTTTAAGATTTTATTTATTTGACAGAGAGAAACACAGCCAGAGAGGGAACACAAGCAGGGGGAGTGAGAGAGGGAGAAGCAGGCCTCCCACCGAGCAGGCAGCCCGATGCAGGGCTCAATTCTGGGTCTCCGGGATCATGACCTGAGCTGAAGGCAGAGGCCCATCCATTGAGCCACCCAGGCGCCCCTCTTCTATAGATTTTTTAAAAGATTTTTATTTTGGGGGAGCCTGGGTGGCTCAGTCGGTTAAGTGGCTGCCTTTGGCTCGGGTCAGGATCCCAGAGTCCTAGCATCGAGCCCCACATCGGGTTCCCTGCTCAGCAGAGAGACTGCTTTTCCCTTTCCCTCTGCCTGCGGCTCTGCCTACTTATGCTCTCCATCTCTCTGTCAAATAAATAAATCTTTTAAGAAAAATGATTTTTCTTTTCTTTTTTTTTTTTTTTATTTGAGAGAGAGAGAGAGAGAGCATGAGAGGGGAGAAGGTCAGAGGGGGAAGCAGACTCCCCACGGAGATGGGAGCCTGATGTGAGACTCAATCTCGGGATTCCAGGATCATGACCTGAGTGGAAGGCAGTGGCTTAACCAACTGATCCACATAGGAGCCCTTTTCTATAGTTTATTAAAGCCAAAAATTTCCATTGCTTTGTTCTTCAACTTATTAACTATAGTCCATCTCTCTTTTAAAAGACTTTATTTTTTATAGAGCAGTTTAGGTTCACAGTAAAATTGAGAGGAAGATCTAGAAAATTCCACATACTTCCTACCTCTTATAGGCACCCCCTCCCTCATTATCAACATCCCCCAGAAGAGTGGTATGTTTGTTATAAGTGATGAACCTACATTGACACATCATACTCACCTGAAGTCCATAGCTTACATTAGGGTGTGCTCTTGGTGTTGTATAATCTATGCATTTAGATATACCACGATTTTTTACAGAAATATGTTCAACCTATGTTTAAAATGCCCTCTTAACATTATTTTCAGGGAATCTTTAGCAGCCAATTCATTGTAAATTCTCAGTGTTTCACGGCTCAATAAAAAGTTCCATTGTATCAAGTGCTGTACCTGCTAGGATTCATGAAGCTTGCTGAAAGAAATTCTGGTGTTCTGATGGTACTGGGTGTGTTTGTTTATTTGTTTTGGTGGGTGTCTCTCTGACCTCTTTAGGTCAGTGGGGAAAGAACAAAGGCCTCTCCTCTTCCTGATTACACCACCGGGAAGCCCCAGGTAGCTGAAATGAGAAGGCTTCAAGATACAGGAATAGATACATTCCCATAGAGAAAATAGGACAAACAACCAATTAAGCTTTGAACACAGGAGGAAAGACCAACCTAACATCTCTGGAAACCAAAGCAGTAAAGTGAATGAGGCCTGCAAAGGATTTGTAGTGAGTGTCAAAGCTTAAATCTGGGTTGACATTCCAGATAATCAGGTAATAATTAATAATGGATGAAATTTAGGGATTGGGATCCCATTTGTACCTAATTGTTCATATTTTCTTATTTAAGAATTAATACATGCAAAGGTGAAAATTCAAAGTCAATCTTTCCTTTTACCTAATCACTGTAAACTTAATCAACCAAGTGTGGTACCCAGAGGAAACTATCACATCACCACCAGTTTCTGGTGTCTCCTTCCAGAAATAATCTATGAATATACAGCATGGGGGCAGGGAGGTAGGCTGGGGGCATAACTGCCACAGTGGACACACTGTTCTCTACCTCATATTTATCTCTTAACAATGTATCTTGGAGAAATGTCCCTATTTGTACATAGACTTCATTTTTTAAAACAGTTGCATAGTTTCCATTGTGTGGAAATACAATTATTTATTGACCAGTCTGAAAATGATGGATATTTAGATTGTTTCTAGTCTGTTGCTAGCATTTTTCTGCTTTTAAAAAACTGTGAGCCTTAATGATGCCTTTTTAATAAATGTGCACAATAAAATGAATCAGCTAGGAAATAATACTTCATACCTATCAAATGAGCTAAAATAGAAGGTTAGACTACTTATTTAAAGGGACTATAGAAAAGCAGGCACAATGATTGGTTCTAAGAATATGTATTTGTTGAAATATCATTGCAATCATTCCCAAACATTGCCATTCATCCCAATTTCTTTAGAGTTTTCTCTCAAAACACAGATGCTTGTGTTCCCTCCTGGAAATTTTGATTTGGAAAGACTGAGTTAAGTTCTCTATACCTAGAAGCAGGTTGAAAGAACCACTCCACCATCCTAACCCCAGTGTGCTGAGATGTGCACATACTGGTAGCTACCACACTCCAAAATTAGTTCTTAGAAAAAATAGCCTTTATAGACCTTGCCTCATGAATTTAGCCTTATTAAGGGATGGTATGTCTCTCTCTCTCCTGTTATTACACATTAAACATTTTTTATGGAAAAAAACAAAGAGTTCATTGTGTATTAACACAATTTTTTTAATGGAAAAAACACAAAGAGTTGATCTTATTGACATAAATCTTGATTGTTAATTATCTTTGCAAAAGTATAATATATAGTTTTAACGCCTATGTACACAATAGCTTGGTTCTTTTTCCACTTAGCTTTCTTTCAGATGCACATTTAGATACACAAATAGATCACAAAGTTATTACTTTAATGGTTCTGTGCTTACATTGTTTTACCTTATATTTTGCAAAACCAGTCCTTGAGACAGGGCATTTGAATTGTGCTCAGTTTTTCCCTATAATAAATGGTACGTATATAAATATCATTATTCACAAACTTTTTTTGCTTTAAAGTATTTCCTTATGCATTACTAAAAGAATCATTTGTACACGAAAGGTATAAACTGTTCTAATACTTTTGCCTGTAGAGATTGCTGTACAGAGAGATTCTAAGTCACTGTGTTTTGCAGAATGGACCAGTCTGCCTGCCTTCCCATAAGCCCCTCCAGCAAGGGCTCTTATTCCTTTCATTTTAATCTAATAAGTATTGTTTTATTTCATACCTAAAGAATTTGTTGACGTGCCTGGGTGGCTCAGTGGGTTAAAGCCTCTGCCTTTGGCTCAGGTCATGATCTCAGGGTCCTGGGATTGAGGCCCCTGCTGAGCAAAGAGCCTGCTTCCTCCTCTCTCTCTGCCTGCCTCTCTGCCTACCTGTGATCTCTCTCTCAAATAAATAAATAATTTTTTTAAAAAAATAATTTTTTTACACAATGGAAACTATGCGACGTGAGCCAAGGCAGAGGCCTTAACCCACTGAGCCACCCAGGCGCCCAAAAAAGAATTTATTGAACATATTTATCAAAATGGTTTTATTCCTTATAAATGTATCAAATATATATGTTTGTTTGCTTGTTTGTTTATTATTTATTATAATGGTTTAAGTCAACTCTGGCACCAGACTGCCTCGGTCCAAATTCTTGCTCTGACATATGACTTTCAGTAAGTTACTTACTTTCTTTGTGTCTCAGTACTTTATGTTTAACATGGCAACGAGGGGCACCTGGATGTCTCAATCAGTTAAGCATCTGCCTTTGGCTCAGGTCATGATCCCAGGGTCCTGGGGTGAGTCCTGCATTGGGCTGCCTGCTCAGGGGCAGCCTGCTTAATCTCTTTCCCTCTGTCGCTCCCCCTGTTTTTGCTTTCTCTCTCTCTCTCTGTCTGTCAAATAAATAAATACATTTTTTAAAAAATGGCAACAATGAGGGCACGTACCTCAAAACCATTTTGTGAAGATTAAATAAATTAGATCCTGGGACACCTGGGTGGCTCAGTCCGGCGTCTGCCTTCAGCTGGGGTCACGGTCCCAGGGTTCTTGGGTGGAGTCCCCCATTAGGCTCCTTGTTCAGCAGGGAGCCAACTTCTCCTTCTGCCTGCTGCTCACCCTGCTTGTGCTCTCTTTTTCTCTCTGACAAATTAATAAAATATTTATAAATAAATAAATAAATACATAAATAAATAAATAAATAAAATAAACAAGCAAGTAAGTAAGTTATCTCCTTAGAACGGTTGCTGGTATTTGGTAAACATCATTGTGTGTGTCCTTGGAATGCCAGAAACAGAGTTATGCTCCAGGAAGAAACCTGTAAATGCCCCAGGCACAGAAGCAGCTTCTATGCTCACAAAGCTCACAGACCATTGTGAACACAGGTAATTCCCATATGGATAACAGGCACGTGAAAAGGGAACATGGGACATTCTTTTAACCTGAGTATTTGATTTTTGCATCAGAAAAGCTACCCAAATATTCTGAAATGTTGGTTTGAGGATATATTTTTTTCTCATGTGAACTATTTAGTCACTGGCATAGTTACTTGCCCATGGAGTCTAAGTATTTATTACTGATGTGTAGACCTATGTTTTCCAATTTATAAAAGAAATGCTTCTCTTACTGTAGACACTGGCATGCTCTATCCTCAGAGACACTGATATGCTCTTCTCTCTGCCTAGAAAGCTCTACTCCCAGAATCCATGTGGCTTGTTCCCTCTCATTTAGGTCTGCTCAAATGATACCTTCTGTGGCAGGTCTCCCCTATCACCCTACTTCAAATTGCAAATGTCATCTCCCAGGAGTCTGTTTGGCTTCCCTCATTTATTTTTAGTCTTCATACATTTCACTTCTGTACTAGAAAACTTTCTTATTTTATTTTCAGTCTCCACCATTAGAACATAAGACCCACAGAGTTAGGAGTTTTGTCTATTTTATTCTTCACTAGATCCTCAATGTTTAAAATAGGGTCCAGCTCTTAGTAGGTGCTCAATAAATATTTGTTGAGTAGATAAATTGTCACTTACACAAATGACATTAATATCATAACATATGCATTATTTTGAAAACTTATGTTCTCATTGGACGAGCTGCATCTTAGGTATTTTCTCATGTTAGTACCTATAGATCTTTCTCATTTTTTTAATGACTGTATAATTGCCCAAAGTAGCATAAACCATAGCTTTTTTAAGTTTTTCATTAATAGATATTTGAGTCATTTCTAATTTGTTGCTATCGCAAAGACTGCTATAATAAATAACTATCTTTCTTTATACAATTGTGGGTTTCTTGTAGGAGTCGAATACTGAGATTTTGTCCATTGTGTTTATTGCAAATATTTTTCTATTGCTTACGTTTTTATATTCCCCATGTGGTAAAAATTTCAAACTGAAAATGAAAATAAGTTTCCCTCTCCACTCCCCCATTTCTTCTTGTTTCTCACATATCTCAGACATAGTGGGTGTACCTGAAGCAGAAGTTTCGTGAAAAATATTTTCATTACATATTCAGTATACTTTGATACCTTCTGTTCTGTTCTATTAATTTCACTACAACAATGCTCATAGAGACCCTTTAAATTGATTTTAAATCACAAGTTCATTGAGACCCACAGTTTGAAAAGCTCTGCCCTCTTCTCTCCTAGCCTGTGTTGAACTAATCTGTGGAAACAGGCACCTGTTTGAATTCCCTGTTTGGCAAGCCGATAGCCTAGCAGAACTGGAGACCTCCCTTAAACCCAGGCCAATTAAGTAGGGTCTAGCTTATTTTTCCAAGAGTGAGACCCAGCTACCTTACCTGCCAAAAATGAACAGGTGTTCTCAAACTAAGCCACCGCCACAGATGGCAACTACCTGACTTTGAATGTCACTGTCTGCGGCCATGCCTTGTCTCCCAGGCTGATATTCGCCCCACACATACGCCATCTGCGTTGATAAACAGGGGTATCATTTTAACACTGTTGGCTTACTTCCATGTTGATACTTAAGGGATTTCACTCTATAGGTTGGAACTTTTTCGAGATGTTGCTAATGCTTAGAATCAGAAAGGGACAGAATCATAACTTTCAGTTTTATTTATTCAAATCTCTGTCCAGCCTGAGTTTGGAGGTATAGGGGGAAAATGGAAAAGTGTTGCCAGGATCCAAATACAGTTGGGGCTCTGGCAAAATGCACTAGATTCAGGACAGAATTCTGGGCAAGCAGGATGAGGTCAAGTACAGATGGGTCCGCATGGTGTGCTGGAGTATGCAGTAGCATAGTGGACACTTTGGTTGCTGATGCCCACCTGAGACTCACAACAAATGACAAGACTGTGTTTAGGCCCTTCTAGCTGGTGGGTCTAGTCTTCTGTCTTGGTCAAGATCAGCTCAAGAACAGGGTGACCTAAGCCTGTAGATTAGGAGCATCCATACCTATAGCTGAGAGTCCTAGGCCATGCAGGGATCCATAGGAAATAATCCAGAAGAAAAACTCCTTAACTCCTACATTCAATCCACCTGACAGCACAATTCCTCTCCTTGGCATTTGACTCAGAACCTATGAGCATATCTTACTGAGCAAATAATTTATGATGATCAGGACTGGAGCAGACCAGATCAAAAAAGCAGATTTTTCTCAATTGGGAAAAGAAGGAAACGCTTTTTAAAAGAAACATGTTGGGTGCCTGGGTGGCTCAGTGGGTTAAAGCCTCTGCCTTCAGCTCAGGTCATGATCTCAGGGTCCTGGGATGGAGGCCCGCATCAGGCTCTCTGCTTGGCAGGGAGCCTGCTTCCTCCTCTCTCTCTGCCTGCCTCTCTGCCTACTTGTGATCTCTCTCTCTGTCAAATAAATAAATACAATCTTTTAAAAAATAAAATAAAATAAAATAAAATAAAATAAAATAAAATAAAATAAAATAAAATAAAATAAACATGTTCTAGACGCCTGGGTGGCTCAGTGGGTTAAAGTCTCTGCCTTCGGCTCAGGTCATGATTTTAGGTCCTGGGATCGAGGTCCCTGTCGGGCTCTTTGCTCCTCAGGGAGCCTGCTTCCTCCTCTCTTTGCCTGCCTCTCTGCCTGCCTGTGATCTCTCTCTCTCTCTCTCTGTCAAATAAATAAATAAAATCTTAAAAAATAAATAAATAAAAGAAATATGTTCTATTCCTGGAAAGGGTTTCCTGAAGGGTGGGCTTATTCACCTACTAACCCCATCATTCATTCATGTGTCACGTGGGATGGGACGCGCTTCCTAATGGCTGACTGTCTTCAGTCACTCCCGCACAGCCAGGCACATGCATTCCCCCCTTTTCTCTGTCTCTTTGGCGGTCATGGGCAGAGGAGGGGTGTTAAGGTGCTTGTATCACTGAGATATGCAATTTCTTAGGCAAAACTGTTTGACTTTTTAGTATCAGTGGGGCCCTGATGACTAATGAAAAGTGTTGGAGAAGTCAGTTCTACCAGACAAGTTTGTTAATTACGCTTTTCTCTTGAGCAGGTGATTCCTTATATGGCAGCACAATACAGACAGGGATCATGACAAGCTCCTGAAAAAGGAGATTGTAAGAGGTGATAAAATTCAATGCCTAAATCCAGATGCCAGCAAAGATAAACTGACTGTCCTTCTAGATTTAAGAAATACCTGGCCCCGCCCCCCACTTCCTGCCTACATTCTGTGGAAGCAGCTCTGCTCTCTGCCTTCCCCGGGGTAGCAGGGGCAGAAGCTCATACTCTCATGTTTACTTGGCTTCAGTCTGATTTCCAGTGTCTCATTTTCATCTCACCTTTGGCAGCTCTCTCTTCCCTGTGTTCTGTCAGGCCCAATGTGGAGCTCAGTTCCCTGTCTCTGTCTCTCTCTCTCTCTTTGTGATATCTTCCTTCTCTTCCTTACCTCCCCAAATCTCATATGAGACATTTGAGTATGCAGTAGAACCCACTGAAGATTTGGGGTGAAATGGAGGCTTATATAGACACTAGATCTAGATATTGCTTATTCTACTCCCTCCTTCTCTCCCTTCAGCTCCCCAATCCAAACTCAAGGACCTTCAGTCTGGGGGTAGGGGGAGATGATGATGCTTATTTAGGCTCATTAAAGCTGCCCCAAAGCCAAAGCTAAAGGTCCCTTTCTGCAACTAGCAGCACCCAATAACTGACAGATGTTTTGACTTTTCAACCTTTCTAACCTTCCTTTATAAATTGGAACAGTTAATGCTACCCTGTAAAAGAGGGGGAAATGCTCAGGTGGGTATATTTTTAAAAATCATGCTAATATGAATAAACTCTATTTAGTTGTTAACAGATCACATATAGTCATAGTTATTACACTTAAAAATATAAATTTCTAGTGTAGACAACTGCAAAAAGGAAAACTAAAATTGGCTCATAATTTTCCCAGATTGTCTCTGTTGATATAATACCCAGATTTTGATGATTTTTTTTCCTGCTACTTTCCTTTTCCAGTCTTGCCAGAAATATAGAGGATTCATTGGTGTGAGAAGAAATGTGTGAGTGTACATTGGCCCAATTCTTGGCACCAGCTTCAGGGACTACGGATCTTGAGCTGGATCAGCAGTGGGACCCAAGACTCCAAATCACAAACCAGGAGCTGGCTGAGACAAGGCAATGGAGCGATTAAAGGTGGAAATTCTGTGAGGAAAGGGTAGAATTAAAGGTGGTCCTGGGGTGTTTGTGTGGCTCAGTTGGTTAAGTGTCCAACTTTTGATTTTGGCTCAGGCTTGTGAGATAGAGCCCTGTAGTTGGGCTCTGTGCTGGGTGTGGAGGCGACTTAAGATTCTCTCTCTCGGGGCACCTGGGTGGCTCAGTTGGTTGAGCGACTGCCTTTGGCTCAGGTCATGACCCTGGAGTCCCGGGATTGAGCCCCACATCGGGCTCCCTGCTTGGCGGGATGCCTGCTTCTCCCTCTCTCATTCCCCCTGCTTGTGTGCCCTCTCTAGCTGTGTTTCTCTCTGTCAAATAAATAAATAAAATCTTTAAAAAAAAAAAAGATTCTCTCTCTCCCTCTACTCTCCCAATCCCTAGAGAAAATGGTGGTCCAGGGCCAGACTTTAAGACAATCATAGAAGATGTCAGGTCCAAGAAAGGACAAGCTGTGGTGATCAAGATCTGAGGGGAACTCTTAGATCTAAGCAGGAAGGGGTTCAAAGAGACCAGGGAGGAGAACCAGAGTGGGTGTCATAGAACCAGATGACAAGGTCCAAGAGAGGTTTGCCATGGTAGAGCTCATCCTCCTGAGGGTGGATCTCTATTGGTCCAAAAAGTAAACACAAAGTCAAACAGTTTTGCCTAAGAAATTGCATATTTCAGTGATACAAGCACCTTGTAGGCAACTGCTGGTACCACACTCAATCAGGTGGTGGTCACTGTGGTTAGTGGAATCCAGGACCCCCTGACTCTATAAAATTATATTGGTAGACTCATAATAGGCAAGCCAGGATCATTAATGATGGCTAGGAAGTCAGTCTATATTCTTCGGTGTCTGAGGTCTAGGTAAGGTTAAAGGCCAGGATGCCAAGAATAGCAGTTATGTTATAAACAATTTGAGTTGGGTTTTCTGTTACTTGCACACAAAGCACCCAAACTCTGTGTGTGTTTTAATGTATACAGATATACAAAATAAATTCTGAACGGCTATAGAAGCAGTGTTAAAAGTTGGTATCATAAAGGAAATTATGAGTGATTTTATTTTTTGCCTTGTCTGTATTTTCTTTTCTTTTTATTTTTTA
>PITA01016152.1:23917-47608 GCA_004023965.1 Spilogale gracilis | reverse complement strand
AGATGTTGAGAGAGGAACCGCACGCCTGCAGCACCAGCCCCGGCACTGGGCCAGGCTGGGTCAGGCGGGCTCCAGGGCCTGTGCCGGGTCTCCCCAGGGCAGACGTTTATCACCAGGTACCTTACCCAGGACGAGTGGGGTGATCCCAGATGCTTGATCCCTAGTGGACTGAGCCACCCTGCCCATCAGCGAGGGACAGGGCACTTTGAGGATGGCTGGTGTGAAGCTACTGGGCCTGGGAACGAGGGCTCCCAAGGCTGCCAGCCTGTGGGGCAGGCCACAGACAGCCCTGCGTGGTGGCTGTTTTCTGCAGACCTGCCCCCCGGGCCCAGGCCCTCTAGGGTGGCCTTTGCCACATAAGTGTGAGCTCAGGGTGGGCGGGCACGGCAGGACACCCTGCCCTAACCCCTGCCCCCCACTGGGCACTGTGCCCTGGTGCTACAGCTACTGCTCCATGGGGGTGGGGGGAGGCGGGCAGCAGATGCCAGGAGGAGCTCAAGGCCTGTGGGCCTGCCTGCTTCAGGCCCCAGCTCCCCTGGTCCCCCCGAAATGGAGCAGGAAGGTGAGCCTGATGTCACCTGTCAGCCCTAAAGAAGAGATAAAAATCCAGCTCTGCGACAGGCAGGCAGGCGCAGTGACGAGGGGCCTTGGCCCTCACAGTGACGACCAGAGGCCGGGGAAGAGGCGGGGATACCCAGGTGGCAGCCACCTGGAGTCCTCAGGGAACAGCCTCAATCCGGGGAGTTCTCACTCCCTGAAGACTGAAGGACCGCGGACCCCGACTGGCCGGGCAGACACGGACACTCACCACGAGATGCAAAGACCACAAAGCTCAAATCTGGGGCCGTGGTTGGGGGAGGTGGGGAGGGGGCGGGCCTGGGCGGGTGCCCTACTTGATGAGGGTTTTTAAGGAGCGGGTGAATGTGCTCATAACAGTCGCTGATGTTGGGGAGCCTGGGAGGTGCCCTGTGGGCCCCCCGACAGCTGCTGCCGCCTGCTGCTGCTGTTGCTGCTGCTGCTGCTGCTGCTGCTGCTGCTGCTGCTGCTGCTGCTGCTGGTTAAGGTTCCGGGTGGTGGACTCCTCAGCCGCGCGCAGTAGGAAGGTGTAGTTCCTCACCACCTCTTCGACCTTGGCCAGCAGCTCCTGGCGCTGGGCCTCGGAGCGCACGATGAACACCAGCCGCACAAAGGTCTCAATGAGGCTGCTCAGCACCTGGAAGCTGCCCGTGATGGCCGCCAGCATGTGAGTTGGGCTCTTGTCCACATTGGCCACGTGGCGGCAGGAAGCTCGGAGCTCCTTGAACTTGAGAGCCAGCTCGAGCTTGTACTCAGAGATCTGAGAGACATAGGGCTTCGGGGCGCGGGCCTCGGGGCTGGCCACACACTGGCGCAGGACCGTCAGCAGCTCGTTGGTATCCAGCCTGGCAGCTAGGAACCCGTCGGGCAGGCCGTAGGCGTGGGCCCGCAGGGCATTGATCTTGGCCAGGCTCCCCTCGAAGGTGGACACCCGCAGGTCAATCTCCTGGGTGTGGGAGGCCTCGGGGCTGCTGCTGCTGCAGGTGGCGGCATCCAGCACCTGCAGGGTCCTGCTAACCACGGGCACCACCTGCTCGTCCAGCTTCATGCCGGGCAGAATCTTCATGGGGATGGAGTAGGAGAGCTCATCCTTGCCGTCGCTGGTGTCATCTGCTATGTCGCACTTGCGGTAGTAGAAGCAGTAGCGGATGGAGCAGCATTTGCCGCTCTCGCTGTCCTCGTCCAGGTCGGGGGGCTTCCGGTACACCTCTTCCGGAATCGAGAACACCGCCATCTGCCTGGGGCCTTTGGTCTCAGGGGCAACCTGGACGTATGAGGGGTCTCCCAGGGTCGGCGACTCCAGTGACTTGGTTTTGGGACCCAAGCCTAGGGGGAGGCCTGCCTCTACCTCCTTGGCCTCCCTGGGCAGCATGCCCAGGGGTGGGTGTGGATAGATGTCAGAGGTCAGCGAGGCCCTGTCGCCCTGGTCCAGTTCACTGATGCTATAGCGGCGCATCAGCTTCCTGTAGTTGGGAGCACCCAGACACTCCCCGCCGGAGGCACACGTGGAGAGGCAGGACACGCCGCTCTCGGGGTCCGATCGACACTCCCGGGATTCCAGGCTGGTAGAGCGGAGGCGCCCCGTGTTGGTGGGGCTGCTGAGGCTCAGGCCCGGGCCAGCCTCCGGCTGCTTCTGGGTCGGGGGGACCTTGTCCCTCTCCTGCCCCCCGAGGCTGGGCACCGGCGTCTGGGGGGCCGGTGGTCGGCCCCCTCGGCAGATGCGCTTGCAATCACAGCTGCGCCTCTGCTCCCGGGACATGCCAGGCCCCTGCTGCACAGGGCTGCTGCGCAGTTGGCAGCTGCAGCGGCCTGGAGCCGGGGGCTGCAGGTACTCGGGGCCTGCCAGCTCCCCCTGGCTGGGGGGCTTCAGAAGTTCCTCAAGGAACTCGAGCTCATACTGCTTTACCTTCTGCAGCTGCACCTGCCGCTCATCAGTCTCCTTCTTCTGGCGGGTTGGGAAGGTAGCCGAAAATAAATTGCGTAGCCGGAAGGGCCCTCGGGAGGATTTGGGTTTCGTGGGGCCTTCGGGGGCCGAGTGGCCTCCATCCAGGGTTGTCTCAAGCTTCCTGGAGGGCATGGTGCTCACCTGCCGGCTGGCAGCCTGGGGCCTCAGTGGGCTCTGGCCTCGAGGTTGGCAGCTGGGGCTCTGGCCTCGGGACTGGCTGCTGGGGCTCCGTAGAGCCATGGAGTAGCTGGCTCGGGGCATCAGGCTGGTCTCCTCGATCTTGCTGCTTTGGGACATGCTCTCGGGCTGCCCCTTCTCCCCCTGGCTGGAGACGGCGCCTTGCTTGTGCAGGGTGGGCTTAGCCCCCTCTGGCCCGGCCTTGCCTGCCATGTCCCCTGCAGACTGCTTGCTCAGGGACTCTCGACTCGCTCGTGAAAGATAGCTTTTCGGAGGGAAACTTTGCCCAGGTCGCCGGTCTTCTTGTGGGGAGAGGTGCAGGCTGTCAGCCCGGCTGCCTGTGGGCGCTCTGGGCCCAGAGGAGAGTTCTGCGCCCAGTAGCTGCTGGGAATCCCGTGAGGTCTCTGGAGCACCAGGGCTCATTTTGAACTTCAGATTCTTACTGGCACTGCTGCCCATCACGCTAACTTCTGATCTTCCCACGCTGACCTCTGGCCTCCCCATGCTGGCCTCCAGCCTTCTCTCCCCGCTGCTGGGAGGGCTCACTATGGCTCCACCAGGGGCAGGTAGGCTCTTAGGGTGAACCACCTGCTGGAGGGCAGCCGAGATGATAGCTGGGGTCACACTGCCCTTCGGGTCCAGGATAAGCTTGGGGCTCAACCTGACTTCTTTGGGCAGGTTCTCCCTTAGCTCAGAGACCTGCTCTTCACTGAGGGATGGTGTGGGTTCCCTCAGTGACATCTCCAGGCCTGCCCTCATGTGGCCAGGCCCTTTGTCCTCAGGAACTGGGGACAGCAGGCTCAGCTTCTTCTGCTCACTAAGCTGTGGGGACAAGGCTGGGTGCACGGCCAGGGCGTATGTTCGCTCTCGTTGAGGTGGCTGGGGCTGTGACGGGGGCAGCTTCCTCCGAGCGCCAGGGGGGCCAGGACTCTGGCCTGTGACAGCTGGCTGCAGGGCTGGGTTCGGATCCGGACGCCCAAGAGAGTAAGGGGCCGTGAGGACAGCCTGGGCGGCACAGCTCTGGATCCGGAAGGGCAGGTCCTTGCGGGCCAGGAGGCTCTCCTTGTTGAGGTGCTGGGTCAGGAAGTAGGTGGTGTTCTGGTGTTGCTTCATGGCAGACATCACCTCTGACATGTCCGTGAGCTCTGAAGAGTTGGTTTCATGGCCCGAGTCCAGCGATGATTCAGGGGTGATGGTGGCCAGTACAATCAGACCTAGAGGGACAGGGAGAGGGGCTTGCTGCACTTACTCCAAGCAAGTCTTTTTGCCAGCCATATGTACACAAGTTTACTGCGGTGGGAGTGGATGGGGAGAGGGCAAGGGCGGCCAGCGGTCTTTGAGGCCAGGGAGAAAGCCCTCCAGTCAGTCCCCCAGGACCAGCCTGGAGGAGGGGGCACGCAGGGGGGAGGAATGGGGCTGAGGGCTGGAGGAGGGGAGGGGAGGGGCAGAGGGAGGCAAGTCGGCAGTGGGCTCCTGAAGGGTGGGAATCCGAAAAAGAAACAAAAGAGGCACAGAGGAGATCTACTGGGCAGTGTGATGGCAATTTAACATGCACAGCACATGCAGAACAACATGCTAATCGCCACTATTTTTAGACTCAGTAGTGAAGAAATGTTGGTCAATTGTCCTGAAGAGGGCTGGCAGAGAGAGGCGCCTCTCTATCTGGCCCTCCTCATCTGGCCAGGCCTGCCTACAGCTGAGACCCTTGTGCCTGAGCTTGTCCTGTGTCTGGCGACCACGGAGGGCCTCTCACTAGCCAGGGAGCAGCTAGTGCTCCGTGCTCCCGACTGAACAAAGAAAAATACTGGCCCTGGGGGAGGGGGGCAAACACATGCGGGCTGCCCACCACCAAGGAGGCCCCGGCATACAGAAAAGGGAGGGGTTGGGAGTCTCCCTGCTTAGCCAGGCTGCTTCTGACCCCAAGCTCTTCTTCTCCTCTGTCCACACGTCCCCCTGCTGCCTCACACGCTTTCTCATATGGCTTCTTCCTCCCTGTTCCTTTTCTGTTGCCATAGTGTTTACCTGTTCTTTTTAAAGTGTATGTGTATGGAGATATGTATTATGAATAGGGGTACAGTCTGACAGAGGCGCTTGGTTACATGATGGACATAGGGTGTCTATAATGGGGAACAGCATGCACATCGTATGGCTCCCGCACCAAATAATAACTAGTACTAGCTACTACTTACGATGGATACTAACAGCTTTACTTCTGACTATGTGCTAGGTAGTGCTTTGCACGAATGATCCCCTTTTGTGCTCACAGCAAGCCTCCGTGATAGAGGACTATTGCTACCAGACCCATTGAAAATGACAAAAGTGAGGCTCAGAGAGGGTTAAGTGCCTTGCTGAAGGTCACACTGCAAGTGAGTGAAGAAGCCAGGACCTGGGTGCCTCTGACTGGGAGCCTGTGCTCTTAGGCAAGGTAAGGACCTCAGCCCTGAGCAGTGATGGCTCCTGGCCTCCCCCGAATCCAGGTCACTAGGTGGCTAGCTGGTCGTTTTGTTTTTTCTTCTGGTCATGTGCATGCTGGAGGTTCTTTGCCTGTCTTCTAGATCTCTCATGGTTTTGCTCTGATCCTCCATCCTGGCCTGGCTCCATAGCTGTCATGGCCCCAATCCCAAGGGTCCACCTGCAGGACATTTCCAGAGAAGGAATGGTGAGAGCCAGAGCTCTAGCGGGAGCTAGGCAGCCAGTCCCTGACGTGGTGTTGTTGATCCCCTGAATCTATCTGAGCTACCTCTTGCCGTCCACTGCCCTGGGACCCCATGGTGACTTTGACCTCTGCTCAGGAAGAAGCGATATGCTCCGGAAGAAGCAATATCACCTGCTGGCCCTGTCTGGCCGGGAGAAGGAAGGGGAGGCAGGAGGGAGGAGGAACGGATGTTACCTGCAGTCTGTGGGGGTGGGGGGTGGGGTCCATCCTCTGAGGCTGCCAGGGCTTCCAGAGCCTGCAGAGTGGACACCAGGGCATCATCTAGCTCCTGGGCATGATCTCGGACTGTCCGGGTCTGCACACTGTCGATCAGTGTCACTGGAATCTCATCATACAGGAGCCCACGCAGGTGGCGTCCTTGTTCCTGGCTCTGGACCGCCCGGCGCTTGGGGTCATCTTCATCGGAACTATTGTCTCGGAAACCAGGAGGGGGCGCGGCAATGGCCGGCAACAGCGAAGTGCTCTCATCTTCCTCCTCCTCCTCCTCCTCGCTCCCAGGGGGTGGCAGGGACATCAAGTCTACCATATTGTCACGAGAGGAGCCGGGCCTTCCACCTTTGCGAGGGCCCAGCTGCTCCTGGAGTTTGGCTTTGCAAGAGTCACAGTAGAAATTCAGGGCTTCGGCCCCAAGGGAAGTGTCCAAGGTGTAGGACCGGGCCCTGCTGGCGCAAGGCTCGTGGTCGAGGCTGGCTGCGTTAAAGTCATCAGGGATCACGTCATAACCTTGGCCAGAGCTTTTGGACGTGGGGTCAGACTTGGTCCGGGGCCTGCTTTCCTCAAAGAAAATTAAGTTCTCGTTGACATCAGTCCGGCTCTCCTGCTCCTTCCTTTGTTCCCGCATGTGGAGGTAGCACAGGCTGACAAGCTCAGAGTCGGCAGGCGGGGGCGTGCAGCGGCTCGACTTCCTGGGGCTGGTGCCCACGCTGCCCACATAACTACTCTCCTTTTTCCCCAGGTGGCCCCCAGGGACAGGGCGGTGGGCGCTGTGCATGTAATCTAAACCCAGAAAGAGAATCAACAGATGAGCCCTGGTGGCAAGGACCATGGCTGAGCTCCCTTGGCGTTTCTTGTGTGCCACTGGATGGTAGGTACTGACGGAGAGCATAACCTGGCCACTAGAGGTTAGGGGAAGGGGCAGCCATGTTGTTGCCAACCCTCAAAGTAGAGTGAGGAGAACAGCCCTATGGAAAAAGGCATGGGTTGTTGGGGGAGGGGCTGAGCACCTTGGCATCTGGGAACAGCTGGGCTCTTACCCGTGTATGTCTTGTCTGAAAGTCAGCTATCCACATACTTTAACAAGAAAAAAAAAATGGGTGGGTGGCTCAGTCGTTAAGCATCTGCCTTCAGCTCAGGTCATGATCCTGGAGTCCCAGGATTGAGCCCTGCATCAGGCTCCCTGCTCCACGGGAAGCCTGCTTCTCCCTCTCTCACTCCCCCTGCTTGGGTTCCCTCTCTCACTGTCAAATAAATAAAATCTTTAAAAAATAAATAAATAAAAAGAAAAAAAAGTGAAATCTGTTTTATGTCCCCCTTGGAATTGGCCCTGTCTCCCTGTCCCTGTCCCCACTTTTCTTAGAGCCTTTCCAACCCCCAGTGATCTGTTATGGATCTCTTCTATCAGAAAGAAATGAATCTGACCAGTTACTCGTGCCTTCATGGGAAAATGCAGAGCAGGCCACATACGGTGCCCGAAAGTTCACATTTCAAAGAGGACTATTATGGAAGGACCCTAGAAGAGTAAAGCGCTACTGGTAGTATTCTGAGCATCTGAATGTGTAAAGTATATGGGAAGCAGGCTGGGATGTGCATATGTGGGAGGAGGGCAGAGGGAGCATTCTTCAAATTCCTCACATCTCATTATTTCTCTGTGTTTGTGCAGGGCTAGCCTGCCTGCTACACGATGTTCTAGTTGACAGCTTTTTAATGGCGGTAGGTGTGTACAGCTGAGAATTATCCATGGCAAAAGAAATCCTTTCTCTCTAAATGCATTCTTTCTCATAGACTGTTTTGGGGGCCCTTCCCCATTTTGCTAGCAGCAGAGAGAAGGATGGATGGCAAACAAGCACTAATGTACGACACGGTCATCACACATGATCCCATTTAACCCTCACAAGCCAATGAAGTAGGTGTGGTCACTATCCCCATTTTGCAGAGAGAGAGAAACGGATCCATTTGGTTATGTGACTTATCCAAGGCCACATGAGTCATAAATGGTGGCCTGGATTTGAGCCCAGGTCTGAGGGATTACAAAGCCCATGTTTTTAACCAGTACCCTCTTGTTCATCACGGCATTCAAGATGCTAGAAAACAAAACTTGAAAATGCCTTTCGATTTCCAGTTTGATGGGGTCAGTGTGTCAGTGTTGCTTTTCACTAGAGCTTCCAACCATCCCAGAAGCATGTTGTTGGCACTTCACAACAAAGCCCCAAAATACATGAAGCAGAAACTGACTAAATCGAAAGGAGGAACACACACAATTCAATGGCAATAATTGGACACTTCAACACTCCACTTTCAATAATGGATTGAACAACTAAACAGAAGATCAACAAGGATGTAAAGGACCTTTTCTTTGAAAAGATCAATAAAATTGACAACCATTTAGCTGTAGAGACCAAAAAAAATATTCAAATTACTAAATCAGGAGTGAAAGAAGGACCATCACTGCTGACTCTACAGATATGGACTTGATTATAAGGGATTACTGTAAATAAGCTTATGCTAAAAACCACTAGATAACCTTGATGACATAGACAAATACTTAGAAATATAAGGTCAAAACTGACTCAATAAGATAGAAAACCTGAATAGGCCAATAGCAAGAAAAGTAATTGAATTAGTAATTAAAAGTACCCACCCCTGCCCCCACTAAAAATAAAACTCAGGCCCAAATGGCTTCACTAGTGAATTATGCCAAATGCTGAAAGCACTTCAACGAATTCTTCATAAACCCTTCCAATAAACAGAAGAGGAGGAAACACTTCATAACTCATTCTACAAGGTCAATATTACCCTGCTTCCAAAACTAGACAAAACATCACAAGGAAACTACAGAGCAACAGTTCTTATAAATGTAGATACAAAGTTCCTCAACAAAATACTAGCAATCTGAATCTAGCAACATAAAAAGTATGATACACCATGACCAAATGGGATTTATTACACGAATACAAGGTTGGTTTAACGTCCAAAAATCAAGTAATGTAATATACCATGTTAACAGAATGGTGGACAAAAACCACATGATCATCTCAATAGACTTGGAAAAATAATTTGGCAAAAGCCACCACCCCTTCATGATAAAACTGAAAAAAAGCTAGAAATAAAAGGGAACTTCCTAAACATGATAAAGATTATCTATGAAAAACACACAGCAAATATACCTGCTGGTGAGAGACAGAAAGCTTTCCCCATAACATGAGGACAAAGCCCAGGATTTCTTTCCTTTACACTTCAATTCAACACTGTACTAGAAGGTCTAGCCAGGACAGTTAGACAATAAAATGAAATATAAGGCATCCAGACTGGAAAGGAAAAGTAAAACTGTCTCTATGTGCAGATGACATGATCTTGCATAGAAAAAAATTCTAGGGAATCCACAAATAAATTATTAGAGCTAATAAGCTCAGCAAGGTCACATGGTAAAGGACAATACAGAAATTAATTATATTGTTACACTGTATCAATGAACAATCTGGTAATGAAATTAGGAAACACTCTATTTTCAATAGCACCAAAAGGAATAAAATACTTAGGTATAAATTCAACAAAAGAAGTGCAAGACTTGTACAATGGAAACCACAAACATTTGTGAAATAAAGAAGATTTAAATAAATGAAAAGACATTCTATATTCATGGATTGGAAGGCCCAATCTTGTGTGTCTTCCAATCGAACATGGCAGTACTTCCCAAACCAATCTACAGATTCAACACCATCCCTATCAGAATCCCAACTGACTTTGTAAATAACTGACAAGATAATTCAAAAATCCGTATGGAATCACAAAGGACACAGAATAACCAAAACAGTCTTTAAAAAGACCAAAGTAGGAGGACAAACACTTCCTGATTTCAAAACTTAATACAAACCAATGGTAATCAAGATGGTGTGGTACTCACACAAGGATAGACAGATAGGTCAATGGAATAGAATTAAGAGTCCAGAAAATCAACCCTCATGTTTATGGTCAAAGAGCCCAATTTAAAAATATAGACAGTTCATGAAAGGAGATATATAAATGGCCAATAAGCACATGCGAAGATGTTCAACAGCATCAGCTATGATGATTCAAATCAAAATCACAAGATACCAGTTCACATCCATTATAGTGGATGTTCCAAATGAAAAGAAAAAAAGATAGACAATAACAAGTATTGGTGAGGATATGGTGAAATGAATCCTCCGTCATTGCTGATGATAATGTAAAATGGGGCAGTCCTCTTGGGAAATGGTCTGGCAGTTTCTCAGAGTTTTTAAGCATAGAGTTACTATTTGACCAGCAGAGAAATGAAAACCTATGCCTCCACAAACACTTGTACATGAAGGTTTATAACATGATTATTCTTAATAGACACAAGGTAGAAACAACGCAACTGTCCATCAACTGATGAATGGATGAACAGAAGGTAGTCTTTCTGCACAATGGAATATTATTTAGATGTAAAAAGAAAGGCAATAGTGATGCATGCTACAATGTGGAGGACACTTGAAAACATTATGCTAAATTTAAAAAAAGCAATCCACAAAAAGACTGTATATTATATGGTTCCATTTATCCAAAATGTCCAGGATAGGCAAAACTATAGATCCAGAAAGCCAGTTCATGCATGGTTGCTTAGAACTGGGTGGTCATTAGGAGGGAACTAGGGAATGAGTGCTAACGGGTACAGAGTTTGTTTTAGGAGGGGTAAAAATGTTCTAAAATTCAATTGTGGCAATAACACAGACCTGTAAATATATTAAACATACTCAAAAATGCTGAGTTGGGGCGCCTGGGTAGCTCAGTTGGTTAAGTGACTGCCTTTGGCTCAGGTCATGATCCCAGGGTCCAGGGATCGAGCCCCACCTTGGGCTCCTTGCTCTGTAGGGAGTCTGCTTATTCCTCTCCCTCTGCCGCTCCCCCCTGCTTGTGCGTGTGCATGTTCTCTCTCTCTCTCTGTCAAATAAATAAATAAAATCTTTTTAAAAATGCTGAGTTGTGGACTTTAAATGGGTAAATTTTCTAGCTTTGAAATTATATCTCAATAAAGCTGTTTCTTTAAGAGGTGCCTGGGTAGCTCAGTCGCTCAAGCATCCGACTCTTGGTTTCGGCTCAGGTCATGATCTTGGGGTGGTGGAATTGAGCCCGCATCGGGCCCACGTTCAGTGCAGTCTGCTTGAAATTCTCTCTCTCCCTCTCCCTCCGCACCTCCCCCTCACACTCATGCTCCCTCTCTCTAAATAAGTAAAGAAATAAATTCTTTAAACATTTTATTAGAAAAAAAAAGCAGGGTGCCTGGGTGGCTCAGTGGGTTAAAGCCTCTGCCTTTGGCTCTGGTCATGATCTCAGGGTTCTGGGATCGAGGCCCACATCTGGCTCTCTGCGCGGCAGGGAGCCTGCTTCCTCCTCTCTCTTTGCCTGCCTCTCTGACACTTGTGATCTCTCTCTCTGTCAAATAAATAAATAAATAAATAAATAAATAAATAAATAAATAAATAAATAAATCTTTAAAAAAAAAGCACAACACTGGGCACCAATCATTATAAAAAGAACCAAAAATGTGCTCTGCACTTGAAAGAACTTTATGGGGTTTATCCTTCCATAATCCTGTCAAATCTCTCCTAACATAGGAACTGTTATTGTCAGTTTCCAGATGAAGCAACGGGGACTCCGTTTCTGGCATTTGTTCATGATCACGTGGTTAAGATATGGTCTCTACCTTCAGATTCCAAGCCCTTGCTGTTTTCCATACACCCTGCTGTGCCTTTCAATATAGAGTCCACGTAGTTAGGTCGAGTGGGTTCAGTTCAGGCCTTGGCAACTGTATCTAGATCTAGGGTCCTTTAATCAGCTGGGGGAATATTACATCATGACCCTCTCAGCCTCAGTGAAGAATTGCTCCAGGCAGTGCTAAGCACAGCTGGCCTGGCAATAAGCTGCCATCAGAGGTGGCTCCCAGGGGCATGTCCAATAAGCAGGTGGCAACTCCTCTCAGATGAGGGCAGGAGGCCTAAGGATGGCTCCCCTCCCTGCAAGGTGGGAACACTGCCCCACAGCAGGCTGACAAGGCCTGCTGAGGCACAGCCCACCACTTGGTACTATGATTTCCAAATCCGAGGAGCAGTACAGTGCTGTGCAAAGGAGCAAATATGTCTGGAAAAGCCCAACTCTCCTCCAGACATAAGGTTAGAAATGCAAGGAGAGCCAGGTGCGCTGGGCTGATGGCTGGAACACTGTGCCTCTCAGATTACAAATCTTCTGTAAACTGTTCATCAGATTTCCCCAAGGGGGATGTCCTAGTCTAGCTCTCTGTACTCAGCCACTCAGAAGACTTCTAAAAAAATGCTTGCAAAGAACAGGATGGTGATCCAACTAGAGTTATGTTCAAAAATATATGCAATGTGTACACACACACACACACACACACACACACACACACAGTCAGTGCAAACCAGAGTCAACCAGCTTTCTATTAGTTGCCTTTGCTGTATTCTACAGTCTGATGATCAATGTCCCTGACCAAAGGGACAACCTAGAGGCCTTTAGAGGCCCTCAAGTTCTTTCCAAATCACCAAAAAAGCACCTAGTATGTTCAGTCAAGCTTCACTTCTGCTGTGTGTTGCTGGATTTTGACTACGTGAAAATGGGTGAGCCACACCTGGGATATAGAGTAGCCATTAACCAGAATACACAATTTCCCAGACCAAGTTGTTTCCCAACTGTGGGAGAAAATCAGTGAGTTCTTCTGACTGTGGCCCCCGCTGGGGACCCCTGCAGCCTTCTTTTGCTGGATTTCCCCCATGATACTGGAGAGGAATGGAAACTGAGCACTAAGTTGGTTGGGTTAGCTGGCAGCAGCTATGGGACAAGAATATAGAGCCAATCAGAGACCAGGCCCTGGGAACAAAGCCCAGAGGATGCTGGCAGGATGCCTGTTCCCTATAGATCTTTGCTAGACAACAACTGGGCATTGAGGCTTCTTTTCTGGGATAAAAGTGGCGGGGGGAGCCCCATGGAGGAAATGTATCTCAGCTTTGTACCAGGAACTGATGGCCTGGCCCTCTAACCTGGGTGGAGGGCTCCCCAGCGTGCTGCTTGCAGTCCTCCTGTCCATTTCTTGGGGCCATGGGGTCAGATGTGCACGCCAGCCCCACCTCGGCAGGGCTATAGCTTGAACCATGCCCCACCCACCAAGAGCACTTAGTGGTTGCCATCCAGCCAGCAGCTAAGAGTTCAAAATGCCAAGTACTGGGCCTAGGTATGGACCCCAACTCCTGGAGAAGTGAAGCAGAACAAACAAGGGGAACACCACCGTGGTCCCTCTCACTCCTGCATCGAGAAGGGCCCTGTGTTAGAGTTAGCCAAGCCATGGTCCCAATGCAGGCCCCAAGGGGGATGCTCAGGAATCAGGGAGAGGCTCGGAAGCCATGCCTGGCATTTATAGAAGCCTTCTTTCTAGGCTGCTGCACCTTCAAGGGAGTCCCACGATATTGATTTGCCTCTGGAGAAGGAGCAGGGATGCAACGTTGGGTGTGTTCCCTGAGATCAAAGGGAAACAGGAAGCCTGTGCCCTTGCTTGTGCCCTTGTTCCCACAGAGAGATGTATGCTTAAGGCCAGCCCTGGCCAGGGTGCTGATGGGATGACAGAACCCTCTGAAAGGCAGGTGGGATTACAGAGCCATCTCTGGGCCTTCCAAAAATGGATCCCCCAGAGGGCCCTTGCTTCCTCATCCAGTTCTTGACTGGGCTCCAGGATCCTTCTTCTGCCTTTCTTTCTCCCTTTCTCTCTCTCCCTATAATCAGTAAAAGGCATTACTGACTTGGCTGTGATGACAGAGAGGACCAGAGGGGACAATGACAATGCTAACACGGGCTTGGCCATCACTTGGCCATCGACAGCTTGGTAACACCTATGGTCGTCTGCTTTGGAGCTCTTCATCTGGGGACGCATGTGGCAACTCGGTCTCCTGGCTTCTTCCTATTTCTAGTCAGTTCCTTTGTTTCCCTGTGTGTAGCCTCCATCAATGCCTTGGGGCCACCTGTCCTTTGGGCCATCTGTCCTTTCCTCAGTCTCTGTTTGGTGGATTGCCTTCTATGTCCTGTAGACAATGTCAGGAGATGTACACATGGGCTTCTCATGTTGTTCGTGACAGAGAGACAATGATGTGACAGGGTGTGCTTTGGTTCGGGGCAGCAGGATCTGGACTGGGAAGCCTGGTGTTGGGGGCTGCACTTGACCTCCTTATTGGTGGTCATCCCGTCATATCTTTAAGCCTCCCACTGGACTATACTCCGTGCCTGCACAATCTCTCCTACCCCAGGCTTCCGTGGCCTCTTAACTTCAGGCAGCTCTGTCGATCCCTATTATGATGAACAACAGAACGATCCGATCTTCACTTTCAACCTCCACCTCCCACAAAGCCAGAATGCCCATGCATCTCTCCTAGATCACTATACCTCAAAACCTGTGCCTTAGATCTAATGCAATTCTCTAACTGGTTCTACTTATTGCTTATTTGCTATTTTTATCTTAATGTTCATTCACTGACTTGATCGTGATGTGTGGTCACAGGCATCCTTTGTGGGACGGGCCCATCTGAAGGCCAGCTCTCTTCCCCACTGGCTTGTGCCAGAAAGGACCTGGGGGTACAGCATTGGCTGCTGGGAGGATGGGGTAAGCGCTAAGGCAGCAGAGTCCCTCCCTCCCTGTCTCCAGGGTCCTCAAGGGCCTCCAGTATACTGAGAACTGAGGCTGAGCCCTACCTGCCTTGATCATTGGAGGTGGAAGAGGCTGGCTGGCCGGCCTGGAGAAGACCATCTTCCTGGAGTCCAGCAGGAGACGGCAGTACCCCGCAATCAAGCAGGCAAAGTTGGTGGCTTCGGGCCACTCCATCAACAGCACCAGAGGCTGTGGGGAGAGACAAGAAGAACCATGAGGACGTGGGAAGGAGGGGAGCAGGTGCACATCCAGGAGGACAACAGTGAAAAGATGCCTTGCAGAGGCACAGGAATCATACGTTTTGAATCAAAAATCAAGGTGTGTGGACTAACAGACCATTTCTTCTGCTTCGAGAGTTTACTTATAGTGAACACCTACCCAGGTATCAAAATTAAGTCAACCTTCAATTACACATTTAATGAGCTACCTTTACTGAAAAAAGATTAAAATTACATAAATATCATGTGACTGCTGTGTGGTTGTATTTGGTTTGTTGGGGGCCCAACAGATGTGTGGGCCAGCTGGGAGAGGTGGGGTGAACCTGGGAGTCCTGGCTAGCCTGGGGAACATCCTGATAGAAAGTTCCTGAACCCACAAACTATTTCTTGCTCATGTCTATAGCCTTCTCCACCCAGTATCCAGAATGGCTCCTAGGACATGGATACTCCATGCAACAAAATCCTCACTGTGCTTCCTAGACCCAGTCCTTTCTGGCCTGCAGCCCTGCTCCGACCTCCATGCTCCCCCCTCTTTCCTAAAGTGTCCTCAAGATGTTAGCTGGTGCCCCCTGAAACAGTTCCTTGGTCTAATACATGTGTGAAATACTAAGACAGACAAAGCTATGCAGAGACTTATACTTACAGGAACTCTCAAACACTTTCGTGTATGAATGCGCATGGTGAAATGTTAATGGCGGGGGTGTGGGGAGCTTTAGAATTCTAACGTTTCCAAAATAATTGACCCAAACCATCTATTTCCATAGAAAATCTCATGGTGGTAGGGTTGCATTTTTTTAACCTACTTTACGAAATGCTAGCATACTCTGTTGACCTTTGTTCTTGACCCTGAATCAGTCAAATTAATCCTGGGGCTAGCTGGTTGACTGTTTCAGTGACTTGGCACAGATATACCAAAGAAAAGACAGACCCCTCCCAAATCAATACCTTTTCAAGAAACCTTCCCAATATCTGTATCATGATTTTGTCAAAGTGTGGCTTGACAAGAAGTCTGGGTCACATTGATGTCAGCCATGAGAGCACTCACCCTGGGACAGGACAGTGGTCTCCAGATAAAGACCAATGGAGACTGGCTGAAGGGGGAGCCATGGGCCATGACTCACCTTGACTTTTGGGGGTTCCCAGACAAGGCATTAAGACCTAAAAGAATTAGGATGGAAATGAATCCCTTCTCTGACCAGTGAGGTAGCTGCCACCACAGTCCAGATGAGAGGTGACGAGGGCCTCCTGGCCACTCCTGCTGCCACTGCTTTACTTCAGGCCCTCATTGTCCTCCTCCAAAACCGAAACTTCTCAAGGTACGTGTGAATGGTTGACAAGTGGGATCTGAGATCTCAAGCCCCTTGGCCTCTGGGTCCTGTTGCCTCTGGCCCCAGGGTGCCTCATCTGTTTATTTTAGTGGGCCATACAAATTGTGGCTTTTCTTAAAAAAAAAAGATTTTATTTATTTATTTGACAAAGAGAGATCACAAATAGGCAGAGAGGCAGGCAGAGAAGAGGGGGGAAGCAGGCTCCCCACTGAGCAGAAAGTTCAATGTGGGATGGAGTCTGAGATCATGAGGACCCTGAGATCATGACCTGAGCCGAAAGGCAGAGGCTTAACCCTCTAAGCCACCCAGATGCCCCAAATTATGGCATTTTTCACCATAATGGAAAAAGTGGGGACGCATTAACCTCAGGACTCCCAGTAGCCTCCTGACTGGCCTTCCTGCCTCCAGTCTCTTCACTTCACTTCACTCCACCTCACCTCCATATTCCTGCCCGAGGTTCCAAAACACAACTCTCACTTAAAATGTCCAGTAACTCATTGCCTTGAACCTACTGCCTTCTCATGTCACATAAACCCCTTAGGACCTGGACTCGACCTACAGCTCCAATCATATCTCCCACTAGCTTGCCTGTGCCCTCCTCCCATCCCTGTCCCTCTCCCTATGCTCCAGCAATGACACAGCATTTCCATTTTTCCAGAGATGCCACATTCTTTGACCACTTCATAGCTTAAGTCATGCTATTCTCTCTGGCTGAAATGCCCCTGCAGCCCACTCTGCCCAGCCAGCAAACTGTTCCATGCTGGTGGGATCACTCGTGGGCAGCATATGGCTCACTGATAGACAAGAGCCATCCCTCGCAGAACAGGGCCAATACGGGTCCTGCCCTCATGGAGCTTATAATCTAACAGGAAATAAGACAGAAACCAAATAATCATACAAATGAATATGAGTGGAAGATGTGATAAGCACTGTGAAGGGAAAGCACAGAGAGTTATCAGAACATAGAATGTTCTGGATCAGTGTGTGGGTAGGTGGGTGTGAATGTGGGCTCGTGTGACTAATCGGTTTTGGAAGCTGGAGAGAGCATCTCTGAGGAAAGGAACTGATGACTAGAATGACATTCCCTTTGACCAAACTTTAGGCTGCTTGGCTCGACTGACTGATGGACAGACGGACTCACTGGCTGCAGAGCAGTCTGACTCACTGATGCCCTGGGTGACAAGCTGGCTGCAGGACAGGCAGAATGCCTAATAGCCCAACACCCTGGCCGGCTGGCTGCCTGGCTAATGGACAGATCAGAGGCAGAGGGACCAGCTGGCCGCCTGACTTACCTGTCTGACTTAATTTCAGTTACCCCTGAAATACAGCCTGATGTGGGTAATGAAACGGCACAAAGGCAAAACTCCGTGCTCAGAGAGGGCCAGGGACATCCCCAGTTGGCTCAGTCCAGCACACTGGGGGTCCGTCCTCAGCACGCCCACATGGCCAACTGGGGACACCCCAGCACGGGCCAAAAGGAACTTGTCAAAGGAACACAGTTGCGCTTTTCACCAGCAGGGGTAAAAATCAAATCAAAGGCAGGCAAGCAAAGAGGTTGCATAGGTTTTCTTAAGAACCTTCAGAGACATTTTATTTTAAATAGGATTTTAATGATCATGACATCTAATGTAATGCTTCTCCCTATAGAAAGCGCTAGAGCAATAAAGCTCAAACACGAGAACAGGAGACACGCTGGGCCACAGGACATCCCTTGGGACATTCCTTTGATGATTTCTTTCCCCCCTTATGTGCTTCTGTGGTAATGGGGCATGGTAATGGCCCAGGGGTGTCTCAGTCCCAGACGCTTGTCTCTTGGAGAAAGAGATCTGCATACCACCTCCATGCTCCACTTGCTATGCCCCAGCTCTGTCTCCTTCGTGGGGTGCTCAGAGTGTGGTAGGAGCTCACGGGCCTCCTGCACTCTGGGATGCCAACTAGGGAGGGTCTGGCCTTGGGGTAGCCTCAGTGCACTCTAGAATCCAGGGACACAGAAGGGCAAGGGTACAAGATGATGATCCTTGGGTCCCAGGTGACCAGTACATTTGGGGTCTTGACTCCGTGGCCCTGGGCATAACCAGCCAATTTGGAAACAAGGCAGAAGATCACTTTAAGGCAGTAGTTCTCAGGCCAGACACACATTATGATCTCCTGGAAAGCTTGAAAAATGTATATACCCCAGCCTCACCCCTCAACATTTTGGTTTAAATGGTCTAAGAGGAAGGGCCTAGGCAACTAGTGGTTTTTAAATCTCCATACATGATTCTAATGTGCAACCAGAACTAAAGACTAGTGCTCTGAGTGAAGAATCTTAGCTTCACCAGGCCCTTCCAGAATAGTCCCAGGCCAGAGTGGCGTATCTAGGAGGAAATGAGCCAAGTCTGGTTTCTAATTTCCATGCTCCTTGTTAAGGGAATTCATTCTTTCTTCAGCATATCTTATGCAGTGGCGTGCTCGAAACATTAAACAAGCAGTTCTATGAAGCCTTGATGTGTATTTGTTTGCCAATTTCCCAGCCACCCCCAATCCTTCCCTTTGTTCACATATATGGCGAGAGGCATCACTCAGTAAACACAGATACTGCTGATATGGAGTGCCTCCAGGAAGCTTCCATAATCCTCGAGTCAGAATTAATTTTGCCCTCCTGATATGCTCTTGGTACTCTTCTCTGGCACCCTCTTTGGGAATGACACATACTGCCACACTTGTTTCTCTCCTACAGCACAGAGAGCTTCTAGAGGGCAAGGGGCCATGTTTTTCTTTTCATTTTGCGCTTGGACCTCCCATTGGGTTTAGCTTGCTTCCTAGCAACGCTGAGTTCATACTAAATGACCTTTGGATGGAAGACTGGATCTTTTTTTGTTTTTTTTTTCCTCCCTCAATCTTTTTATCCTATCACCGTATCCTCGATCCTGGCTCTGTGAATTTATCTGTGGAAAGTATAAATAACCATCCTGTCCATTTCGTAGGGCACTGCCTTGTAGTGATACACATAGCAGACATCTCTGATTCCAGATGCATCCAATCTTATGTAACAAAACTTGGGGGTGAGCAGCATGTTCCTCAGTTGAATACTTTTTTTTTTTAAAGAAAGGCAGACTGCCACGTGCAGCGCCTCATTTGGATGTGTCTGGAGTCTTGGAAGCTTGACCTACGTTCTCCTACAAATGGACCTTGAGAGCTTGTTTGGAGGTTCTAGCAGGGGAGCACAGCTACTTGTATACCCTTGACCGAAGACCGGTCCTCTCCTCTAGCGGGGAAGGTCGTCCTCTTCGACCGAGTGTGCAGCTTCGGGAGGGATGCACATGGAGCGGTGAGGGAGGAAGGGGACACCCGCCTAGCCAGCCAGATCAGCCGAATCAACCCTGGCGATCAATGATCAATGGGGTGACAGATGTCGCAGCCAGATCGCCCTCACATCCTCCTCAGTTGAATCCTATCTTTAATGTAGGGATGAGAGTTTCCTACTTGAAGGAATCTCATGGTTATGTTAGTTTCCTGTTGCTTCTGTAACAAATCAACACAGACTTAGAGGCTTAAACAAGGCATGCTTGTTCTCTTATACTTCTTGAGGTCAGAAATCTGACTCAAGTGTCACTGGGCTAAAATCAAGGGTAGACAGGGCTGTGTCCCCTCTGCAGGTCACCTGCATTCCTTGACTCATGGCCCCTTCCTCCAGTGTCAAGGCCAACAAGGAATCCCGTGGATTCCTGCTCACCTCCCATTACTCTGACCTTCTCTTCTACCTCCCTCTTCTACTTATAAGGGCCCTTGTGATGACACCGGGCTTACCTGGATAATCCAAAATCATCTCCCTAATTTAAGGTCAGCTGACTAATTCCATCTACAACCCTAATTCCCCTCTGCCATATCACATGGCATATTTACAGGTTCCGGGGATTAGGGCATGGGCATCTTTGGGAGTGGGTCACTATTCTGCCTAGCAGAAACATTCTAATGCAAAATGGACAATTCTCCTGTGGTTTTTCATATGCGCCATTTTGCCCGTTGCAAGTGGGGCATACCTGAACTATCTACCACCTGACGTTTACATTGCTTACCTAACCCTGTGCTATTTCCCACTCAGCAGAGTGCAACCTTCTCCTAGCCCCCTCCATTCACCAATGCGATGTCCCATTTATCCCCTAATGTGGTCTCTCACCTCTCCACCCACTCGCCATTTGAACCCTCCATGTGCTGTATGCATAACCCTGGTCTTCAGTGTAACCACGATTCAGGCAGCAGGCAGTACAGGTTAAGTATAATAAGACAGGTGCGTTGTGTGTACAGGAGGGGAACGTGTGTGGGCATTGGCGCACACGTGCTTGGTGAGTCTGTATATTTCACCCTGGCTCTTTCTCATGACCACTGCTGTCCCTCTAGCTCAGACCCTGCCCTTGTCAATTAATCCCTGCACTAGGGCCACCATCCTCTCCTCACCTCCCTGGCTTCACACTAGCCTTGCCTTCGAAGCTTTTAGCCAGCTTGTTCTGAACCCCCTCAATCTCTCCAATCTTTTTTCTTGTCATTCTCCTCTCCAGCCAAGCAGCTATGCTTATCGACCTGCACATATGGCTTGCTTATTTCCGTGCTTGCTCTCTGCCTGTGAACACAATCCCACTTCTCCCTGCTAATCCATGCCTATCACTTCAGGATCCAGCTTAAAACACGCTCCTGTGGGAAGCCAGTCCTTGTTAACCCCTTCCCATTCTTTTGTTGCATGTTCTGCACCAGCAACATGGACTCACCTGCAAAATTTACTTCATGTAAACTTTTCTTCATTGTCGTTCTGCTTTTCAAAAAATAACAGGCCTCATTTGTTTAGTACTTACTATGTATCAGACAGTGTGCTGAGACCTTTTGCCTACATTTTCTCATTTAATCCTGAACAATCACCTTTTGAGATAGGCGTTCCATTGTGCAGTTGAGGAAATCAGTGTTCAGAGAGGTTAAGACACTTTTTCAAGGCCACACAGCTAGGAAATGGCAGAGCTGGGAGCTGAACCTGGTCACTCTGATTCCAGAGCTCCATACATGTTCTGATGTTGTGTTATTAAGGCAGGTCATGTGTCTTTGTGAGTCTAGCCTCCTCAGTAAGACTGTGGTTCTTCCTGGGCAGCATTCATGCCCGCACTAGTAGCTGGATCACTCCTAATCATGCTCCTAACTCAGTCAATACCCACTGACCCTGCTCAGCTTGGTTCCTCTCAGATCTCTGGACCCAGGGGTCAATGGTTCTCAAATCTGGTTGTACTACAGAGTCACTTGGGGAACTGAAAAGTTAATAAATACTGATGTCCAGGCTGCACCTTGACCAATTCGATCACAATCTCTGGAAACAGGACCCAGGCATCTGCATTTTTCAGATGCTGTCAAGGAAATTCTGTTGAGCAGCCAGTGTTGAGAATCACTGGTACAACACAGAAGAAGAGTCATCCGGAAAGTTGTTTCTCTGTTTTGAACCTTTTTATTTCTCAGGAAGCCATATCTACTCTGCATGTCTTCTCTCGTCTTTCCTCTCCCTTCCCTACCTGTCCACCTGGCTTTTTACCCAACAACATCGGCTGAGGACAGCGATCATTGGTTGAGGAAGTGGCCACAAGCCAATTAGATATCAGCTCCAGGCGGGTTCCTGAACCAATGGAAATACTGGGAATCACAGGTGGAAAAACTAACATATTAAAGCTTTCTGAGTTTCACAAAGACAAAAATAAATAATTTGCTCTTTTAGAAACAGCAAACACTCCATCTCCTAATCTGTTAACAACATCGCCCCCGCTGGGAAATCCTTTAAGGAAGGAAAATTGCATCTCCTCTAACAGCTTCCGCCAGCAGGCAAGCAAGCCTGTCCCCCCATACCCATTCCACACTGGTTACTTGGGTGTTCAACAGCAGAGCCATGGAGGGGGGTGGCTGACCATGGCTGCGAGACTGCACAGGTAACAGGGGCTTGCCAGTCTGAAGGAGCTCATCTGTGGGAAAGGTTCTAAGATTCTGGAAGAGCTGAACTCTGGGAGGTCAAATGTGGACTAAGGTCAAATGGGGACTAGGCTCTGCCTGTTCCCCCTCTCCTCAGGCCTCCGCGGGTCTGTCCACATGTTCACGCATCCACTCCGCCATGATTCCAAGTGTGTGTGCCTATGGCTGGGCTCCCCAGCTGGTGTGCGCATATCCCTTCAGCCACTTGCGTGGCCAGACAGGGCGTGGGGAGGCCACAGTCTCTGGTGCTGAACTATTTATCCCATCATTCCACATGAATGTCATTTTCTGTGTGTGCTGTGGGGCAAGAAAGATCGGGAAGCCACCGCCTGGGGTAGCTCCAAGTTCAATTGCCCTGCCCTCTGCTGAAGGCCCCTTGTGGATTGATCTGACACTTCCTAGCCCTCCCCAGCACTGGATGACCTTAGTATGTGGCCAAGACAGTGGGTCCCACAGGGCTGAGAAGGGAAAGAAAGGTGAACCCCGAGTCTGAACCACTTCAGAATCCCTGACCCTCACTGGAAAGGCTCAAACTCTCTTTCTCGAATTTACTCCTCCCTCTGTTCCTAAGGCCTGTCCCTGGAAAGGAGCAGTAGCTCCTCAAAGTTGGGCTTACCTTGGCATCCATGATGCTAGTTTCCACCCGGGCCACGCCCTGGTTCTCCCGGAACAGCTGGATCTTACTGATCTTGCTGAACTCAGACAGCACAGTGGTGAGGTTGGTTTTGAGGTCAATAACATGGCTGATGCCGTGACGGGGTCCCACCAGGAGAGTGGTGGCCGACTGCTTCTCGTCCTGGGGCCCGACGGTGGCGGGCAGCATTCCGGAGAGAATGGCAGAGGAGGTGGGAGGAAATAGAAAACAGGCATTGAACGGGTTCTTCTGGGAGGTCTGGAAACATCTGGGGCTTAGGGCCAGGGCAGGGGGACAGCCGTGAGGGGCAAATGGTCTGGGAATGCTCCTACTCCCAGGGCAGACCCCGGTCACTGGCCTCATGGACACCTTAACCTGACAAGAGGTTGAGCAAGATGGGCAGTGCTAGACGTGGATCTAGCAAAATTGGGACATAGGGGAGGTTTGTATTTTTAAAGCTTTGCAGCATCTTTTCTCCACCAAGCCCCAGGGGCTTTCCATTTGTTGCTGTGGGCCACTTGGTGCCCCAACCCAGTGCTCTGCCCGACCAAGTGGCATCCTGTATCTGGTCTTTACTTCCTTACCCAAGAGTCACCTAAGCTTGCACCCTTCACCTGGTGCCAAAAGCTAAACAGACACTCACTGGGCCTCAGGTGCTGGGAGTTGACTGAGGGCTTAAGAGGAGGGTCAGGGGAGCCCCTCCCTGTGAAGACATCTGCTCTTTGGCAAAACAGCAGTCTTTTTTTTTTTTAAAGATTTTATTTATTTGACAGAGAGAAACAGCCAGGGAGAGAACACAAGCAGGGAGATTGAGAGAGGGAGAAGCAGGCTTCCAGCAGAGCAGGGAGCCGGATTTGGGACTCGATCCCTGAACACAGGGATCATGACCTGAGCAAAGGCAGATACTTAAGGACTGAGCCACCCAGGTGGCCCCTCTTTTTTTTAAATATTAATTTTATTTTTTAAAAGATTTTATTTCTATATGTATTTGTCATTGGGGCAGAGGGACACAAGCAGGGGAAGTAGGAGGAGAAGCAGGCTCCCTGCTGAGCAAGGAGCCCAAAGCTGGGCTCCATCCCTGGCTCCTGGGATCATGACCTGAGCCTTCGGTCTGATTAACTGGCTGAGCCACCCTGGCATCCCGGCACACAGCAGTCTTAACCCAAAGGAATGACCTATATGAATTTCAGCGGCGGCAGGG
>PITA01016152.1:0-23817 GCA_004023965.1 Spilogale gracilis | reverse complement strand
GCTTTCCATCATTGTGTCCCACGAGCATGACAGCGTGTTCCCCAGAGCATGACAAGCAGAGCAAGATGACTTGAATTCCCTTTCACTGTGGCTCACTAGGGTGAACTAGCCTGGGGCATAGGTTTGGGGGGACTAGCTACGTGCTGCCAGGCGGGGGGAGGCTGTTCCTACAGTGCAGACCCTGGGCAGGTAGGGGAAATATGCAGACCCCAGAAAGCCTGGGGTTGGTGGGGGCAGGAGGGGCGGGGATGGGGGGCCTGCTGGGGTTGGCAAACTGGCGCAAGGGCCAAATTCGGTCCAATGGCAGCGTTTATATGGCCCACGTGCTGAGACTGATTTTTACATTTTGAAATGGTTGGAAAACATTCAAAAGAACCACATTTTGTGACATGTGAAAATCACATGAAATTCAGATTTCAGGGTCCATAAATAAAGAGATACCGGACTACAGGCGCGCTCATTTGTTTCTGCATCCTCTAGGGCTGTTTTCATGCTAGAGTGGCACCTACAGAGTTGTGACATGTACCAAGTGGCTCTTTCTGAAACAAGTGGGCTGACCCCTGAAATCGAGGAAGGGGGATGCAGAAGGGTCATGGAGGGATACTGAAACAAATATGGCCTCCCATTTGACCATTTTACCAGAGGCAGGACTGGAGCACCATGGGAAGGGAGAGGGAGAAAGAGGAGGAAGCGGACGGTCTTTAGAAATATTTGCTGACAGAGAATGCCACCCTAAAGCTCTAGTGGAATCTTTTCTGCCCCCCACCCAAGCCCAGGTGCACACAAGGGAGAGACTCCCTCCCCACCATGGCCCTCACTGACCAGGCCCACAGTGTTGAACAAAACGCCTGTGAAGGTCGGAAGTTCATTCAGAATTCGAAGATACTGGAGCTTTGCCTGAACTGCAGAGCCCTGTGGAAACAACCCATGAAGGCATGTGAGAAGTCTGGACAGGAAAAGCAAATGTGTGTTCTCAGGAAGGACCGTCAACATCTTAGGATGGGCACTAGTCAGTCGTGTCAGCAAGCCATGCCAGGTGTGTGAGGAGACCCTCAGAAAAAAGGCAGCATGGTTCCAGTTTGGACAACTCCTGATCCTCCTGCCTTAAAAACCCAGCTTACTCCTTTTGCTCTTGGAATAATGCCAACACCTTTCCCTAACTCGGATGTCCCACCTCTTGTACACCTCTGTCCTGAGATCCCCTACTGCCGCCTCCGTACTGGCCATCTCCAGCCAGGGGTCCCAATCAACGCCTTCAATCCTGAGCACGCCTAAGCCTCAAGCCTGCGCTTCCTCTGCCATCCCCTCAGAGAAGTCTCTCTCAGCAGTACCAGCTTCCCCTAGGCCTTTGAGCCGGAAGCCTGTGTCACACCGGGCTCCCTGCTCATTCTCTCACCTGAGGGCCACCAGCCATGACATCATCTTGACTAGGCCTCCTAACTTCCTCTCCGACCTATCCATACTCCTCTCCCTCAAGCCCTCCACACTGCTTTTAAGGGCAGCAGCCTAAAACAGAATTTGATCCTGTCAGCTGCCTGCTTAAATCCTTCAGTGGCTTCCTGATGCCCAAGGGTGAAGAATAACCCCTCCCCATGGCACACGAAGTGCTCCAGAAACTGGCTCCCACCAACTTCTCCGGCTTTCTTTCGTGGCCCCACTCCTGAGGCATGTGCCTTGCACTCTCTGTACTTGCTTATGCCGAACTATTTGCATTTCTTTCCATGCATAATGTTCTCTTATATCCCCACAGCCTTGTACAGATGGAGCTGCCTGCCTGGGAGAGTCCTCTTCCCCTCCCGCCTCCCCCTCATCTAGACAAATGCCTATCTGTCTGTCAAGACCCAGATCTGGCATCAAACGCACCAATTCCTGGCCTTTTCTACCTCCCTATGGCTGGGCTCCGTGTTCCTCCTCCTCCGTGTTTCCAGAACGCCCATGCCTATTGCATGGTGTTGTGACTGACGGCTGCTCTGTGTTGTGACTGTCGTGTTTCCCCACTAGCCTGGGCCTGACTTAAGGTTGGGGAGCAGGCAGGCCTTTTTCATCTTTGCTTTGCCAGCCCCAGCACTGGGTGCGGGGTGGGGGGGGAATCTTCAAAAAAAAAAAAAAAAAAGCATTTGCTGAGGAGATGGTCTGGGAGCTCTATGTTCTCCCTCTGGGAGGAAAACAATTTGATTAAATATGCACAGCAAGGTAGGCCTGGCTCAACTCTCTGGGGGAAATCCTGCATCTTAAAAGAATGCTGACTTTAACCACCCCTTCTCACCTCCTGGGCAGGAAGCCACCGGAAGACTGAGAAGGGCTGGAGACCTTCAGGGCTGGAGGGGTGGGGACTGATGGTGCCTCGGAGAGTAGGGCAGTGACGTGAACTCTCCACTTGTTGCCAGTGACCCATTCTCCAGGCCAGGCCTTGTCCCACAGGACTAAGTTTTCATCTCCCAGAATTCCCTGTTCCCCACCTGACAAATTAGAAAGCTAATGAGGAACGCGGCAGTCCTTTCCATGGAAAACACGCCTCCCCAGAGTCCAGTGCTGTCCACACCCAGGAGGTACTCAATCAGCACTGACGAAATGGGTGGAATGATCTGAGAATTGCCTCCTCCTGCATCTTGGCCCCTTTGTTTTGAGGATCCTGGGTTGTCCCCGTGGCTTGCCCCTGAATGGTCTTTGGGGAGTTTCAGGCTTGGGGAAAATCCCTCTCCACCACCATCCCCCATATCCAGCCAAGGGGGTGTGTACCTGAGTCAAAAACAGTGTGTGTGTGTGTGGGGGGGGTGGGTGGTTCCCCAGAAGACCAGACCTGCTGGGAAACCACACAGGAGAGCCCCCACAGCCACCAGGGTCTGACCAGGGTGCCCAAAGGATGACACTGGGTACCTTGGTGCCACTGGAAGGATGGGTTTGGTGGGCCTTGAGTTGCTGAGAGAGAGCTTTCCGGAGGTTCTTCTCTTTGATGCCCTGTAGGAGGGAGGGGGGGAGAAAGGGTTCCAGGCCCCATTCCTTCCTAAAAGCAGAAAGAAGAAAAGCAAGAAATTAGTGAGGGCGACAAAGTGGGGCAGAGAAGATGGTGAAGCAGAAATGAGATCTGAGAGGCAGATGGAGGGATGGAGCCTGTAAGAAAAATAGATGATTCCCTGGTAGAAGCTGGAGCTCAAAAGTGTCACGGTCTAGGTGTGAGGAACCACAATTCTCACCCCACTCTGGGCCCTGCCTTCCTGGAAAGAATAGTGCAGCTCGACCGTTGCACTTTCTCCCTTTACAGCTATTTGCCACCTTCCCAAAGGGCCCTGGCACAACTCACTCCACATTCTTGAGTGAGATCTTCTGACTAGGTCGAGTGGCCGAGACCGTGATATAGATGTGGAGGGCAGTGAGGCCCAAAAGCATCTCCGGCTTCGGGTCCATTCCAAAGCGTTCGCGGATAACATCATTCCGACTCTGCAGGAGAGGGCAGTCCAAACCTGTCAGTTAAGAAAGGTGTTCCCTCCCTCTACTCCCCCCACCCCCCCACCCCCATCTACTCCTTTGCATCCCAGAAAAGAACTGTGGTGTCAAGTAAGACATCCTAGATAAAGGGGAAGAGGAAGTTTCTGCCTTTAGGGGAGAGGCAACAGAAGAACCTTGGGTCTCAGGGACACTATTTTGACTCATTTAGGAGGTCCTGGACAGGCTTCTTAGGGACAGATGTACACAATGGCAAGGCCCAAGTAGGCAGAATATCTAGGTCACTGCAAAAGTGAGACATGGCACCACTCTCTCTCTTCCTTTTGTCATGTTACAAGAGGCCTAAACTCACTCCCCAGCCATACAGGGATCCTCTACTAGCTCATATGGGAATAAAGAGAGATACTGGGAGGAGCTCTCCAAAGCACTCTGATCCCAAAGCCCAGGGTGAGAGATGGATTGCAGGGATGGGACAGATATTCTGATCCTTGGGGTCTGAAGGTCAAAAATAGCAATGAGTCAATCTTCTCTATGTTATCTTAAAGGGGGTTCCCTGGAACTACTGGCAAAAGTTATGACAGTCCCCAAACCCTGAGGGTCAGCGTCCCAGCTCTTGATGATTCAGCCTAGGTTAGACCAGTCACCCATTTGGTTCAGGTGAAACCAGGATAAGCTGAGGGACTAGGGAGCCACGGCAGTATCACTGCAGCATAGGAGAGAGTGGGCAAGGAATGTTTCATCAGCAATCACCTACCTAGAAAATTCAATGGAATCTACCAAATGCTTACCAAAACTAATGAGTTAGCAAGGCTGCAAGACAAAAGAGCAACACACAAAAAAACAATTGCAGTTCTACATGCTTGGAACAAACAATTGGAAATTCAAATTAAAAGTCAAAACCATTTAAAATAGCATCAAAAACTATAAAATAATTAGGGATAAATCTGTCAAAATAAGTGAAAGATCTGTACACTGTGAACTAGAGTATCCTGATGAGAAAAATTAGAGAAGACCTAAAGAAATGTAGAAATATACCACGTTCATGGGTCAGAAGACTTCGTATTAGTATGATGTCAATTCTCCCCAAACTTATCTATAGATTCAACCCAACCCCAATCATAATCATAGCAGATTTTTGGTAGAAATTCATAAGCTAATTCGAAAATTCAATGCAAAGGACCTAGAATGGCCAAAACAACTTTGAAGAAGCACAAACTTAGAGAATAAGTGCTACCTGATTTTAAGACTTGCAAAGCTATAACAATCAAGAGTGTTATGTTGGCATAAAAATAGATTAAGTAGATCAATAAAGAGTTCAGAAACAGACCTACACCTTTAGAGACAACGGATTTTTGACAAGGTTCAAAGAAAAAACAGCAGGGAAAAGATAGTTTTTTCAACAAATGGTGCAGGCGCAGCTGGATATCCATAATGACAGAGAGAGAGAGAGAGAGAGAGAGAGAGAGAGAGAGAGAGAAATTTAATCGATACCTTATACTGCATAAAAAGATTATGTCAAAATGGACCACAGACCTAAATGGAAGACCCAAAATGCTTAAAGTTCTACAAAAAAAAGAGAAAATCCCTGTGACCTTGAGTTAGGCAAGGATTTCTTCGATGTGGCACCAGGACCATGATCTGTAAAAGCATTATCCACCAAAGAACAAACCGAGAAATTTGACTTCATCAAACTGATTGCTCAATGGAAGACACTGTTTAAAGACTGAAAAGAGAAGCCACAGATTGGGAGAGAAATCTGCAAATAACATACCCAACAAGCAACTTATATCAAGGATCTATAAGGAAGTTTCATAACTCAGTAACCAGAGGACGAAAAACCCCAATAAAAAAGTGGGCAGAAGATTTGAGAGGACGCTTCACCAAAAAAGATGTATGTTGGCAAACAAACACATGAAAAGATGTTTAATATCATTAGTCAGTGGAAAATGCAAGTGAGATACCACCGAGATATCACTGAATACTATTAAAATGACTAAAAAAAAATACTGACAATACCAAGTGCTGATGAGGATGTAGAGAAACTGGAACTCTCATACATGGTGGGTGGAAATGTAAAATGGTCCTGCCACTTTGGAACACAGTCTTTAAGTTTCTTTTTAAAAAATGAAAGAAAGAGAGATCTCCAGTGTGATCAAACCATTCCATTCTTAGGTATCTACCCAAGAGAAAAGAGATCACCTGTCAGACAAATACTTGTACAGGAATGTTTGTAGAAGCTTTGTTTGTAGTAGCCCAAACCTGGAAACAACCCAAATGTCCATCAGCAGGTAAACTGATAAAAACATTTTGGTACATCCATGCCATGGAATGCTACTTGACAACAGGAATGGAGTAATGAAATACACAAGGGCAGCTCTCAAAATCATTAAGCTGGGTGAAAGAAGTAAGACCAAAATAAATGTACATACCATATGGTTTCATTTATATAAAAACTCTAGAAAATGTGAACTCATCTATAGTGACAGGAAGCAGCTCAGTTATTGCATGAGGGTTGGGGGTGGGGAGAAAATGACACAGAACCCTGTTATGCTCAATGTCTTGATTGTGGTGATGGTTTCATGGGTATAAACATATGCTGAAATCTATCAAATTGTTGTTTTCAATTATGTGCAGTTTATGTGTCAGACCTCAATAAAGCTGTTCTGTATGAAAAAGAAAAAGTTATAGGTGAAGTCCACATCATCATGAAAGGGAGGGACAGGGAGGACATGGTCTTGACATACAAATACCAAAATAATCGAACCAAGATGATCCCTAGAAGCTTGGATGAAGAAATTTAGGGTCAACAAAACGAGAGCTGAACTTAAAAAATTCACAGAGGAGCCAAGGCTCTTTGCCCCCAGAGCGCTGGTAGAGGAGCCCAGGGCCATTTGAGAAACATTCCTCACGTTTTGGCTCGTCAGAAGAGACGACCGTGGTTTCTTCCGGCTTATCTGCAGGTGCCAGAGACATTATCAAATGATGATCCCATCTTTTCCCCAAACCCATTCTGGAAACTCCCTGTATTCCTTAACTTGCAGAATAAGACCACTTCTACCAGACGTGCATTGTGCATTGAGTCAAGACCCATTGGTACTATCTTTTCATTATCTCTATCTCTTTTAAAGATCTTATTTACTTATTTGACAGAGAGAGAGAGATCACAAATAGGCAGAGAGGCAGGCAGAGAAAGAGGGGGAAGCAGGTTCTCCGCTGAGCAGAGAGCCTGATGTGGGCCTCGATCCCAGGACCTTGAGATCATGACCTGAGCTGAAGGCAGAGGCTTAACCCACTGAGCTACCTAGGTGCCCCGAACCTTTTTGTTATCTCTTAAGTCCCCTCTCCACCCCCATCCAAAACAGTCCCAGTTCTTTCAAAGTTGCTCATCTGCCTGGACCTGCTCTCCTTTCCACATTTCTATACCCCCGCCCTATGGCAGATAATTTCTTTATCCCTGGTTACCCCCGAAAATCATCTGAGAAATTTAGACAACATCAGCGTTTGGAACCCATTCCCACAGATTTTGATTGATTTGGTCTTGGGTGGAACGAACATTTTTTTTTCCAAACCTTCTCAGATAATTCTAAGTGCAGTTAGGAGTAAGACTCAATGCCCTAAGGTGGTGGTTCCCAAACACCACTGGGCATCAGAACCCCTCAGAAGGCTTGTTAAAAGGCAGGCGTGAATCATTTTGAAGCCTGTGCATGTCATGACCAGCCAGGTCCCTCCCCTCCTGCTTCCAGTCTCTCCCATTTCATTTCTCATTGCTCTTCACTTCAAGAGTAAGAAATAAGCCGCAGTTCTCTCAACATCCCGTGCCGGTTCATGCCACCACACTTTTGCTGAAGCCTGTCCCTTTGCCTAGAATGTGCCCCTTCCAGTCCATCTCCGCACACAGCTAATGTGTACTCGACCTTTGAGGCTAAGAGCGCGCATGCATCACTTCCTTCTCCCAAGAATAGTTGGCCAACTGCCTCCTGGCTGCTCCTGGTGACATTGTACTCTCACCAGCATAGGACAATCATGCTGTTTTATTATTTGCTTGTACATATGTCTGTCTATGAGATCTAACAGGCTTGGGCAATTCTTTGTTTATCTCAGTTGCCAGTGCCCAGCACAGGGCCTGCTCCCGTGTGAGCCCTCAAGCGAATGTTTCTGGATGAACTGACTTGGGCATCATCTCCTTACGGGAGTGAGGCATTGGGGGTTGGGACCCCCTGCTACCCAAATGGGCTTGGGAAACCTAGGGATCCTGTGATGGTGACAGAGTGACACAGGTTGCCTGCTCCCCCAAACTGATGAGATCTGTCCAGACACCTAGGCGGGACTTGAGCCATAGCCTGCTCCGGTCCCCGGGGTCAACAACGTGGCTGTGGCCCACAATGGTAGCAGAAAAGGAGAGGGCCTTCAGAGCTACCTGGAAGTTGGGGTAACTTACATAGCGACTTCATAGTGATGACAGGACAGCCTGACTGCTTGTTTGTCCATGGGTCTGTCCGTCTGTTACCCCCAATCAGACTCTACCTGGATGTACAGGTACTCGAAAGCAGCAGGATCCCGACGCAGCAGTTCCACAGGGTCTTTGGGAAAGAAGCTTATTCGGAAGAGGCATTTCATTCCTTGGTAGTGTGTCCGCTGTACCACCTGAATCCCAAGGGTGAGAGGGGTGAGGAAAAGAGATCTGGGAATCTGTGGTCCTTGGCAATGGTGAGGGCCAGCTTTGTGTCTCCTCAAGGCTGGGCTTGGGGCCGAGGGAGAAGGCTGCTTACCACTGCCTCCCACCCAGTCCACCCCAATTATCCTTTGAGGAAAGGTCTTGCCTGTCTCTCTGGTCCAAAGTGACTAGAATTTTTTTAAAGAATTTTTAAAAAATGTATTTTATTTCTTTATTTGAGAGAGAGAGAGACGGAGAGCATGAGCAGGGTGAGGGGCAGAGGGAGAGGTAGAAGCAGACTCCCCACCAAGCAGGGAGCCCGATGCAGGGCTCGATCCCAGGACCCCCAGGATCCCGACCTGAGCCGAAGGAAGGCGCTTAAAAAACTGAGTCCCCAGATGCCCTAAAGTGAGTAGGATTTTTGAATCACTTAACCAGGACATGGTCTTTATCAACAATGGGGCCTAAGGCCTGAGATACAAGATGGGAAGAGAGAGCTCCTGGTAACTTCTGCGACTCTTTTTCTCACTGCAGGGCTAACGCCTTTACCTTGCAGAAAAGCTCAGTGCCAGCAGAGTTAAGTGGCTGATGAAAAGCCAAATGAAGCTTTAAAACCCCATCTGGAGGTATAGGTGAGGTGACTTGGCCATAAATGGGCAATAGCGGAAGCTGCCCTAGGTCATGACAATTCATGATACAATTCCTTCTACTCTTGCAGGTGTTTGAGACTTTTTTTTTTCAATAAAAAAGTTTAAAATCCCATTTGGAAAAAGAGACCAGTTGGATTCAGAAGGCCTCTTGAGGGGCTGGGGTGGTGAATAGGCTTCCCTTCCAAGCTAACAACCTTCCCTCCGTAGGTAGGAACCTGTGAGGCTTTGTACTGCATTTGGCTGAGAGCTCACCTTGAAGAATTTATCCGTGTGTGTGTGTGTGTGTGTGTGTGTGTGTGTGTGTGTGTGTGTCTGTGTTTCTGTGTGTCTGATTTGGGGTTTTGTTGTACTTCTATTTAGGCATTTCTTCTCAATTGTCCCTCTCCAATTCCTTCCTTCCCTCTCTGGGAATCCCAGCTGGCCCTGGATCGCCTCTCTGGCTCTTGCTGCCACTTCCCCATTGGTGAAGTATGAGCCAGCATTTCTGCCTCTCCCCAGCCTCTTTCTCCTCCTCTGCCTTGCAAGTTGATGTGGGTGACATGCTGCCCACCCCCCACTCAGCCCATTCTCCACCCACACTTGTCCCAGCCTCAGTGGTCTCAGTAGACTCCACTTGCTGACCTTTTCATATTAAAGCCTTCATCAGAAGGCCAGGTTTCCTCTTGGAGGCAGAGGAGTCTAGCAGGGGGGCCTCCTGGAGACAGGAGGCTTGACACCGCTCTCCATCTCAGCATTCCGGGAGCCACACAGTGACTCACCACCCCACACCATCCCCCCTAGAGACCTAGACTAACAATCTTCATGCCCTTCTCAGGTCACGAGGAACACTGCCAAAAGCCCTCTGGATGTGGTTCGTATAGACCTTAACTGAGAACTGTTAATTTCTGGGGGCTGGCTGGCTGAGGAAATCATCATGAATTTTCCAGAAAGAGGGTACCCGGAGTCCTCTTCTCTAGGAGAGGCCACAGGCGGCTCTCAAGCCAGGCTGAAGGAGTTACTTACATAAGCCAGGGGCTGCTTGTCCTGGAGAAGCAGAAACTTGTGGCTCTGTTCCGGCCCAGCATACTCAAGGACCAGAGCAAAGTGCTCAATGTACCTCAGGGAAAGACGGTCCTGTAACGTTACCATCACATCCTGTGGAAGAGAAGAGAGCCTTGAGAGGGAGATGCATTCCAGTTCTATACCACTCTCGGCACCAAACATGGGACAGGGCGACTGCACACCAAGAGGGATGGTCCTGGGCAGGAGGCAGAGGCCGGGAGAGTGACTGGAAGGAGACCCAGGCCTTTAGGGTGGCCCAGGCCTTCTCCAGGCTGAGGAGAGTAAGCCATGAGTACTTGGCCCTGGGGAACACCACAGGTGTGGGCTGGTAGACGGAGAGGTTTCTGAACTTGGCCTGGCCAGACCTTTGGCAAAAGGTGGTCATGGCCCTCCCCATCTCCTTCTCTCTTTCCAGTCCACAAAATGCTTTTGGAGTGCTGACCGGTGGGCCTCTGAACAACGAAGGCACTAGGTGGTTCTTCCCCCACCTTACATAGGTCACAACGTTCACTCTAGTTTGCCCCTCAACCCTCTCTTCAGGAGCGTACAAGAGCAAGAGCCCCAATTACGTGATTAAAAACTGTACTGTTTTGGGATTCATAATCTAAATTGAATGTCTGGTGTCACTGACAAAATGTTCACTTTTGAACGCAGCTGCCTTTCAGAGACTACTTTGGGGCTCTGCCCGCTCTGCTGCCCGACTTTTAATATTAGGATGTCTGCAAACATGTCCTTGGGGGCTGCCCAGATGCCAGTTTGAGACTTCTGCCATCTATTTGCTGTGACTGCACAGTGTGTGTGTGTGTATGTGTGTGTGTGTGCACGCGCACGGGCGCGCGCATGTGTGTGTGTGCGTGTTCGCAGAGTCAGCACAACTCAGCCCCCAGAGGCCGGAGAACAGTGGCTTGGGAACGAACAGCTCCCTTACAGAGTCGCCAAACAAGCCCCTCAGTGAACATTCAAAGATGCCAAGCCATTCAAAAGTGAGGCTGGAAACCAGTGGGTACTTGAGAGTGTCTCTTTGTGGCGTCCAAGTAGTCACAGAGGCGCGAGTGTGGCTGGAGCTCTGGCAGGGACAAATGAGGTTTTCTTTGCCGTTTAGCTGCCTTGGGATTGCGGATGGCCAAGCTGGTGATTGCCAAGCTGGTGTGACAAGTGGAACGGCCCCCGTGCCAGGCTGTCGATTCAACAAGGTACCCCTCTGGGACAAGTGGCTTGGCAGCCTTTCCGAGTTCCAAGGAGTGGCCAGCACACCTTCCTTGAGTTCAGAGTGAGATCACAAGCCAGGGGACACTGCTGTCCTGGAAAGCTGGGGCTCCCTGAAGGCAACAATGTCATTGTGTGACTGAGTCACTGTGAGGTTGGGGGATGCTCAGAGAAGCCTCAGAGGGGAATGAGAGGAGAAGATGCTCTGATGTGGAGATGGAGCTTCAGGGGACATACTGACCAGTGAATAAGCACCACGGAGGATTCTGATGCAGAGAGATGGTCATATCTGAAGGAGGGGCATTTGGACACCCCCGGGTGGCCTAGTTGGGCTTTGATGTCCCTGGGCTGAGAACTCTGATAGGCCAGAGACCATCCCAGGATACCCTAAGGAATATGTTTTGGTCCTAGGTCCCTCGGGGACCCACCCAAGCCTAAGCCTTCCAAAAAGACTCTCGATTCCATTGACACGGGGGAGGCCTATTGTTCTGTAACTTGGGTGCTACCAGTACTTTGGGCAGGACAATTCTTTGTCATTCAGGGACTGTCTCACTCTGTGCAGGACACTCCGCATCCCTGACCCTTAAAGACACTCAATGTCAGTAGCACCCCAAACCATGGGATGCCCCCAAATTTCTTAATGCCATCTGGGAGGGGCTGAGAACCACTGGTGAGGCCGACCCCAAACACCCGATAATTCCTCTTAGTGAATTTTCCAGACCCAGGGCTTTCTTTCTTTATAGGGTTGTCTTGGCCCCAGCCTGGGGACCTCAGGATGCCATGGTGGGTTTTCTGGCCGGCTTCTCTTTCTGGAGGGGGTCTAGAGGAAACAGGAGTGGTTATTTCTGTCCCAGATCCAAGTTGAACCTGGAGGTTAATCGTTCATAGCCTCTCCTCCTCCGGACGAAGGGAATCGCTATAGCTTTTAGACGGCTGGCTGAGCTCTTAAGAATCACAGCTCAGTAACTGCTCTTCCTATGAAGGGATAGCCAAAGGGACTGTTGATGGACATTTCAAATCCTGGTTCAGTGCTTAAGATCTGGTGGTTATTTAAAAAGCAAAGCATGGCTAGGCTAATCTCCCAAGAGATTGTGTTTGTTGATTTCTCTGTGTAAATGTGCATAGGTGTTATTGTAGCAATATAAATCACTTCTGCTTTGTAAATGTTTTAATGATCTTTACACTCCTTGGCTCCTGAGAGCCTTAAAGGACCCGGTATAACACGGACATAAAGAAGTGCACAAGCAGGTGTTTATACACGGTGCACTCGTGCATGGGCACACATGCACACACAGAGATATATGTAGCTGGGCACTCAGATTCCCACCCCCCACACACACACACATTCTCAGCCAAGGGCTGTGTGTTCTTGCAGCCCGGGGCTCACAGGAGCAGAAGCTCCAAGGCCACCTTGTTCCCCAGCAGCAACTCTCCACAGGCCCAGAAACCAGCAGCCGTGTGTGCCCTGGAGAAGGCAAAGACTGACACGAGAGAGAGGAGACTCTGTATGTACCTTAACAGTGGTTCGGCCATCAAAAGTGAAGGATTTGATCTGCCCATTTTCTAAGAAGACCTTCAGGACGTTGGGGATGAGAAGAAGAGCTTCTTTCTTCATCATTTTCTGTGAATAGGTAGGGAAAGGTCAAGGAGAGGGGCTCATTTTGAAGGCAGAGGGAAGCCAGAAGAGGGGTATAGAAAGGAAGAGAAGGGAGTGAGTGAAGGATGACAGGGAGCCAAAGGTATGGAAGGATATGGAGACAGAGGAAAGAACAGATCAGTAATCATGCTACCTGCAGAGCAGAACCAGATGCTCTATGAAAACCCTGAGCCATATCAAAAGTCTGCCTTCATTCAGTCTCACGGAGCATCCCCATTTTACTGCAGTCAACATTCCACAACTGAGGGTGATACTTGGCCCCCAGAGACCACCACACACTCATGAGTAGATGGAAGGCGTCCTTCCTCACTCACTTGTTCTTATATCCTGACATTCTCCTTTCCACTACGCCCTTCACAGGCCGAGATCACGCCCATATCCGTGCCTTTGTTGCCGACCCCCCACCCCCACAGTCTCCTAGGTCCTTTCTGACCTGGCCCGGGTCTACTTCTCCAGAGTCCTGTCTTGCCAGTCCAGGTACCCACCCTGCCCTTCCATGCCTCTATACCTCTGACAGCTGATCGTTTGGGGACTGTGTCACTCACTCCCTGCAGGACACTTAGCATCTCCGACCCTGAGATACTCAACTCCAATAGCATGCCAAATCATCGGGATGCCCTGCAAAACCCCTCCTACATTTCCCAAAGCCGAGAGGGGGTAGTACTGACCCTGAATGAGGACCACTGGCAAAGCCCATGTTTGAACACCCAATAACTTCTTAGCAAAAGTTTTCTCGGCCTCGGCCCAGGTGTTCCCCGATTTATAGAGTGGTGCCGGTTAAGTTCTTAATAAATAAGTGTTAAATAAAGACTGTTCTCTCTGCCTTCTTCTTTCCCTCCTTGGCCCACTCCTACTCATCCTTCAAAACCCAGCTTAAATACCAATTCTGTAAAGTCTTGTCCAAACTCATCAGGACTTGGAGCTGGTGTTTCTGTGTGTTCTCAGAGTAATGTCACACACATCTCTTTCAGTGCTCTTAGCATATTTTTGAAGAATGTTTGTCTTTCACAAATGGTGAACTCAGCCCTATTCAGTCTTTGTAATTCTGACATTGAGTGGAGTTCCTGACACATGGTTGGTGCTCAGTACATGGGTGTTGAATATATGAGCAGTAGATGCATAATATTGCTTACTTGAATGAACAGAATCATTAGGAGAGTCCAATCATTTCCCTGGGCCATCACCAGGTCTAAGCTGTCTAAGCTGGCCAGAAATTCTTAACTCAGTGGGCATTCATTGAGCCTCTCATATATGCCCCACACTATGCAAAGATAGCTCCATGAGGGCCAGGCAAAAATCGAGGACTGGGTTTGGTTTTATAATCTTGTTGTAGAGACCAGGCATGCCACATGAATCTGCTAGAAAGCAATTCTAAAGCCAAAACCAAACCGACAGGTATAAAATGGGTAAGATTTCCTAGGTAAGGTGAATTAGATTTTAATTTTGAAGGAGATGGTGGTTGTAGACCGTTAGAGAGGCCAGAAGAGTGCTAGTTTACATCTAGGGACTGTCAGGGACATGAAAAAATGAATAAGCCATTCCTCCTTGGTTGGGGTTTGGCTGGCCGTGGTGGGGAGTCAGGAGTGGGTATATAACATTGGGAAACTATGACTCCCTGGTTCTTGGCCTGATCCTGAGATACCTTGCTCCTACCAAGCCCAGGCTGATGACACCAGTGGTGGCAAGCTTTATTTAGCACACTGGGTTGGACTCAGATAATTACTTAATTGATTTTGTTTAAAAATAGAGTTGGCAAGGAACGCCCACCAGATTTATTTGGGCTCTGGCTGCTTAATAAAGGCCCGGAACACCAGGGTGGAGGGAAGATGGGACAGCCTTGGAGTCACACAGGCCTGGACTCCCTTAGGTCCCAACCAATGGTAAGGCTGTTAGGGTCCACACTGGTGGCATGGGAGGTGGGGGTTGTGACATCAGGTCACTTCTTGAACACAGCTAGAGCGGGAAGACTGATGATGTCTATCTGTCTGTTTCTCTCTCAGTCAAGGGCCTCACATTACATGTGGTGGCCTGTCCAGGAGTGACAGAAGGAACCCTGGGTGGGTCCCAGCCACTCTGGGGCATTTGCTTTCAGGTTGGTCTGGGGTGGGGGCTTGATCTTGCCTGTGGATAGCTGAGATGTATGGAGAGGGGAGTCATGGTCGGGGAGGGGAGAGTGGGGAAGGGAGAGTGGAAGCGAGAAGCAGAGAGGAGACGAGAAAGGGAAGGGATAGGTAGAGCGGAGGTTTTCTCTGGGTGGTCTGGTCTTGAATGATTACTCTATAACACGGAGAGGGGATAGTCTGTCCTTTCCAGATTCAAGTTGCATTTCCTCTGGCTTTTCGAGGGCTCAAGACACACATGTCCCCTTAGTGGCTTGGCCCTAAGGGTGTCCTTCATTATGATCTTCAGTGTTCCCACACTATTCCCTCTTCTCTCTGCTCACCAATCCCTGCTTCTCTTCAACCTCTTCTGCTAGGATGGAGATGAGCCTAAACACCAGCTATCCAAGAGCTTCCCCAGGGGGACCCTGAGGTCCCCTGGGATTCTCAGCCTTCCCTGAATGGGGATGGAAGGGGGCCCAGGCTGAAGCTGGGGATGAGCGCACAGGGGATAAAGGCCATGAAGACACCTGTGTCCTCTAACCCTTCTTCTGAGTGGCTCTGCTTCAAAGAACTACCCAAGTGTCTGGCACCCCACTGATTTCCCCACTCAGGCTGGGCCTGCTGGCTTTTCTCAATGGCAGCTGTGCCTGCATACAGACAGGCCATGGGCCTCCCGGGAACCCAGCATGCAGAAACCTGCAAAAGTCCACAAACGGCTTAGCCCCAGCTCTCTCCTTCCCCCCACCTCCAAGCACACCTGGCTATCACAGACTTCTGCAGCCTCCTGGGGGACTTGGGCCATAATCCATGACTGTTAAACACACACATCCCTGTTCTCAGCTCAGCTCACTGAAACCCCCACAGAGCAGTGAGAAAGACTGAGCGCTGGTCATGACCCTCGCCCCCCCAGCCTGGCAGCTGCATGACAATGGACTGTCAAGCATCACCTGCTCCTTGAAACCATACCACCCAGTGGCGGATGCTGCATCTTCTCAACCCGAACTACTTGCCCCCTCCCGACCCCCCAACATCATTGAGTGGTATCCAGGGGCAGGGAAGAGGTGTTTATTTTGCATCCCTTGTGGTGCTGGGGACACAGTAGGCACCTAATCAAAGCTCTGTGACAATGAGAGTCTGTATCATTTCCCTCAGGCTGCTCGCTGGTGTCTTCTCCCATCAAGATGTGCCAGTGCGGGACCACATGGATACAGAGAGCTCGATTTCACCAGCCGCTCTCACTCTGGATCTTCAGAAAACCACTACCTCCTCCTCCCTGCTTCTGTCAAATAGCCCAGAGATGTTTGCGGAGCGCTGGCTGAGTGTAAGCTATGGTGCTAGGGAGGCCACGTACTCCTAACTCACTACTAGCCTGGAGCCCCGTGGTTCTCCCCCTCGAACCCTGTTCATGATGCTGCCCGCTCCGAGGAGCGGCAGGTGAGCGTCCGCTCCAGAGGGAGACCTCCAGGGCCAGGCTGATTCTAGCCAAGGACTGAAGATGGGGAGCTAAAGCTGCACTTACTGCGTCTGTTTCTCCAATTGCCACCTGCTCAGAAAGTCGGACCTTCGCAGGATTTGATCTCAGCCTGGCCTTCTTCGCAGCACTGATGGAGGCTGATTTGGGGGACTGGAAAAAGAACAGAGGGTCAGTGAGTTCTCCATCCCTGGGAAGAACCTGACCTTTGCCACGCTTGAGTTAAGATGTTTCAGTATGGGTACGCTTTGCCTTACTGATCGATAAGTTGATAAATAAGTATTGATTCCCTACTGGGTGCAAGGCAACATGCTAAGTGCTTCCATGTATGAAAAAAGCTGGGCATGAATTGAATTTGGGTAAATTGAATTCTGTTATTAACACTCTCGGCCTAGGGGACTTTGCAAAAATTCTTTAGTAATAACATGCACGGAATGATTATATACTTGCTTTTCATAGTGTGAGATATACCTAAACGGTGGCTTTTATTGCATCTCAAAGGAGTTAAAGGAGTGATCTTATTCATCTCATAGATATGCCCTGCCCCCAGGAAGGAGATTATAGAAAATGATCCAAGGAAAATCAGGAGTCTTGCTGAGGGCTGCCCTCCATGTCTTTGGGGGCAATTATTCATTCGTGTGGCAAATTTAGGGAGGACAAGTGAAGAGGGGTGAGTGACGAGGGCATTATATTTGACTGGATGTTCAGGGGAGACCTCTCAGAGGAGGGGGCATATAAGCAGAGACCGGAAGCCAGTGAGGGAGAGAGAGCATCCCAGGCAGAAAGAATGATAAAGGCTCTGAGGTGGAAGGGGGATTGGGGTGCATGAGGAACCACAAGGAAGCCCAGTGTGGCCGGAGCAGATTGATGGTGGGGGAGCTGGAGGAGTTGCACTCAAAGAAGTTGGTTGGGGGTTGGGTCATGTAGGACCTTGTCAGCCATGGCCAGAACTTTTGATTTGACTCCACTGGAGGGACTTAAGCAGATAGGGTCTGACTTGCATTTTAAAAGGATGCCTCTGGCTGCGGTGTGGAAAACAGCAAGGGAGATTCGATGCCCAAAGTAAGGAGACCAGTCTGGAGTGTCTTATAATAATACAGTTAAACTATGATGGTGGCCTGGGCTAGGGTAGTCATAATGGAGGCAATAAAAAGGTAGTGAATTCTGGATCTGTTCTGAAGATAAAATCGAGTTGATGTGGGAGGTGAGAAAACGAGAGGAGTCAACTGAAGAATGGAGTTGTCACTTACTAAGGTGAGCAGGACTAGAGGGTACATCGGGTTTGGGGCTCCTTCAAACCATCTTTTCTCCTGGCTTTGTCATGGAGGTCTCAAGCCCCACAATCAAGAATCCCTGACAGTTAAAGTCCCGAAGGCCCCTGCCAGCTGGGAAGGGGGTACATTAAGTTATTTTCTGCCATTAATGCTGCAGGTGAAATCCATTTACCAGATCAGCCACAGGAGGGCAAGGCCCTAAGATAAAGACACCCCAGAAACAAACGTCCTCATCAGGGCTCGGGCCCTAGTCCCAGCTGTGTCTCTTCCGGAGCCAGCAATCTCATTCCCCACAGAGGGCGGATTGCAGAAAGCCACCTGTCCCACCCAGGTGCCCTTGAACCCCAGGCAGTGGGTCTCTGTCCTGGCTGCATGGCAGAAACGATGGGGCAGCTTTCAGAACCCCTGATACCCAGGCCCCACCCCAGATCAATGACCTCAAATTCCTGGGGCTGGGGCCCAGGTATAGGCATTTCTTTTTTAAAGTTTCCAGTGACTTCAAAATGTGGCTCACGTTGCAGGGAACCACTGAGCTAAAGGAACCATAGACTTCTCATCCTGAGCCACAAAGGCAGTTGGTTGGCAGCAGACGATACAGCACAACAAAATCCAGGGCTGGAGATCGTTGCAGAAGGTGATTACAGTATTGATCGTTCATGGGAGTCAAGAAATGCCTCTGGCTGTTGTGCAGCTTAGTGCTTAAATCCTGGACAGGGACTGCAGGCTGCGTCAGGAGCACAGGGCAAAGGCAAGACAGAAAGATCTGGAACTCTGTTCAGGCAGCTCTGCTTGGTTCTGTCTCCATAATAGTCTGAATGTTCACCTGACAGGCCACAGACATGGGGCAGGTGAAATCTTCGCTGCTACCCGTCGCTCCCTCCCTTTTCTGTAATCATCTGTCATCAGATGCCTTCACACACCTGCGGCTTTTCTAGAGGCCTCAGTGGGCCATGTAGTCCACCCTTCATTTTTACTCGTGAAAACAGATGCCTGGAAAGACGGTTCGGTTTGCTCAAAGTATCAAAATAGTTTGGTCATGGAGCTGAAACTAGAACCCAGATTTCCCACATCTTGGGTTGGTGACTAGGCCCCATAGCCAGCTGAAGCTGGGTGTCCGTTCCTGAATTTTCCCCCACTGGTTCCGGTTTGACCCTAGACCTATTGAATGGACCTTTGAACATATGAAGGGCAATTGGTATCCTTCTATGTCTTTAATGAGGAGCAGACAGCCTCCTTGGGTTCTTTACCAAAAGTCTCAGACTGGATGCTGCCCAACAGATATGACCATACACAGAAGATCCGGATATTTTTATAGGAGCAAAATCTTGAAGGAGGAAGTGGAATTGCCCATATTTTCAGGGATTATAATCATTTCTGGTGTCTGTGGTAGAGCTATTTTCAGCTTGTTTCTGCCTCATTCCTTACTGACCCTTGTCCTGTCTGTCTCTAAGACTCTGTCCTATTCTCAGTCTTTAGCCTTGATCACTTGAGGGTGACTCACTCATGGCCAGCTGGTCCTGGCACATGTCACAGACTCACGTCTAGCCTGATGCCTCCACACAGGTGGCGTCTGCCTTACAGTGGGCTAGGCAGGGCTCTCAAAGGTTGCCCCATTCCAAAGCATCTTTGAAGCTCAGCTACAGGGCCTGAAGTTTTTAACGTGAGGGTCCTTCTTTTTAGTGAAAATACTGAGAAGTGGGAAGGCCCTGATCAAAGCATGAATGTGGTACCAGGGAGGAGTGATGAACATAATTCTGGGGTCAGCAGACTGCAGGCCAGCCTGGGCCAGATTCTGTCTGCCACCGTTTTTGTAAATAAAACTTTATCGGAATACAGTTGTGATTGCCACTTAGGCTCTGCATGTGGTTGCTTTTGCAACTATCATGCATCACCTACAAAGCTTTAAATATTTACTAGACAGCCCTTTATGGGAAAAAAATGTTTGCTGACCCCCGCACAAACTCGGTAGCGCACACTCCCCACCGTTTCTAAAACTGTCCTTATGGTAAGAAACACTGGGGAGTACTTGCCGAAGCACAGATTTCTAGGCCCATGCCAGACTTAAAAAGTCAGAATCTCCAGGAGCATAAGGCACAGGAATTTATATTGTTGAAAATGTCCTAGCCCATTATGCAGAGATTAATTGAGTACCTTCAAGCTGGGACATCCAAGCTCTTCACTGACCCCATTTTTTCCCCTCAAGCAGTTGGGAATCTCATTTTGCAGCAGGCCTGCATGCTGGTGAAAATGAATTTTGGCTGGAAACACGGGACCAGAATCACAAAGCACCACTGGGGGCCACTGTAAGCCCCTCGACGCAAATATGAAGTCAGCAGCTCAGTGGAATAAGCAATAGAGGAGAGTCTGCCTCTCCCTCAGGACTAAATTCAGCAGCTGGTGATTCTCTATTTTTTTTTAATTTGGTGGCTCCATTAGGGCAGATTTCAGGGTTCAAAGTTAGGTATATTGCCCCGCATTTTAGTGCAAGATAGGGCCCCACGTGGATTGCGAGAGGACAAAGTTTGGGTTCCTACAGCACGACAGCCTCCTAGTCTCCTTTCCGCTAGTTCATTGTCTTTGACACCTGAGGCTCCTTCTAAGAAATTCCCATGACAACCACTGTGGGAGTCTGGGACAATGGAGGGCCATCCTGGTTTCACCGGACTACTACTGATAAGGGACTACTACTGATAAGGGACCCACGGCTTTCTGATCTGCATTTGGGGCCTGGAGGTGAACATGTTCTTTCTTCAGCCTCCATGGCCCCCTGTGGGCCACACGTGACCTGCATTCCTCACATCTGGCGTGGAAAAGTGGTTCTGGACACACTGCCCTGAGCACACTGGGCTGCTTCCCACTTCTGGTGCCCACCTAATGCTGCCTCTTCACCATCCTTGCCTTTCTGGGCCCCCAGTGTCCCCTTTGCTTAGCTAAAAGCCATCTTTAAAGCCCAGCTCCAATTCTGCCTTGGTCCTGAGTTCTTCCCCAATTCCTCCAGTCCCCTCCCTGGATTTCCTATAGTACTCGCCCCCTCTTTTTTCCCCCAGAGAGACAGAGGTACGGAGGGGGGGCAGAGGGTGAGACTCTTAAGCAGGCTCCATGCCCAGCGCAGAGCCTGACATGGGGCTCGATCCTACAACCCTGAGATCATGACCTGAGCCGAAACCAAGAATTGGAGGCTTAACTGGTTGAGCCCCTCAAGCAACCCTATAGTACTCCTTGTTAATCCACACAGCCGGAGCTCATGTCTCCCTCCAGGTTGTAAAAGAAGAGGCCAGGGCCTTTTTGCGGGGAGGGAGCAGAGAGCTCCAAGCAGAGAGGATCCAGGCTCTTTGGGTACAGGTAAGTCTTCAGTACTAGAAAACTAGAGTTTCATTTGAAGGGACTATCTACTTTTTTCACCAGTGCCATTCTAGATCACAACAAATTTTAAAAAATATTTACTGAGGACCTCCATGTGCCAAGGTCTACGGTACCAAAATTAGTACATATTTAGTCAATCATGGGGGATAGTTGGTCACTCAAAGATTAAGGAACACCTTTAAATACATATGGGTATAATAAGTGGCTATCGAGGCAATATGACTAGTCGGGCCCTGGGCACAGACCCCTGTGATCACCCCACTAAAATACCCTCAGTGGTCTGCCATCATAAATGTCAGTCTATTAAAAGAACAATTATCTGAAAGAGACTGCATATTAGAGCAGTAGTTATTGATATGTATCTTGGCTGCATAAGAATCATTTTGGAAGCCTTTTCGAAAGACCAGCCCCTGGGTCTCGTCCCCAAAGCTTCGAATTCAGTTGCGCAGGGCTAGAACCTGAGTAGCAATAGCTTTAAGAGCTTCTTGGGTGGTTCTAATGTTAGCCAGGGTCAAGAACCACTGTATTGGCCCCTCCTCAGCCTCAGAATGTAGAAGCCAGAAGGAGCCTCCGAGGCTATAAAGATTATCCTAGGCCGCAGGCTGGACCAACCAGGGGACCGTCTTCTGGAAGAAGCAGTAATCTCCGTGCAACCATAAGACATCAGGTGCCTGCTGTGGACAATGGACTATGCTCTGTGATGCAGGGGCTATGCCACTGAACACAAGCTGCAAGGCAGGGTGGGGGACAGGTGTAGATAAGCTCTCACTATAGCTTATGAGAAGATTCTCTGTCTCGGTCAACTTTTGTGACTCACAGTAGTTACGTTTTATAAAGTCACCTTGAACCCTTGAACGAATGAATCCTGAGCAGTTGCTCCTAGGGGAAATGCATGCGTGCGTGCGTGCGTGTGTGTGCACGTGCGTGCATGCGTGTGTGTGCATGAGCGCGAGTGTGCGTGTATATGTCTCACACAGATGATAATTTTGAATTCTAAAAACGACTCATCCTGGTAGATTCTATTTTATTTCACTAGGAGAAAATGAAGTTCTGCAGTATTGAGTGACTTGCCTGAAGCCGCCCTGCTAAGAGGTGCCAGAGTTGGGATTCAAAGCCCACCCAGCTGTTCCAGAGCCAGAGCTTAACACTTAACACTGCACCGCCCCCTGCCATCTCTATGTCCTGGAAACCTCCGTGTGATGGCTGAAGCAAGATGGCAGAGCGCTGCCTTATTTGACCTCAGCTGGAAACGTGTGCATTGGGGACTCAAATTTTTCATGCTCTGCCTATGTCCGTTAGTGACCAGGAAAGCACCACGGGTCTCGGTTTGGGGGTTATAAATAAATTTTAGGGAGTAGGTGAATTTGCACATCAGAATCTGCAAATAGTGAGGACTGACTATACATGTATGTATGGGTGACATTCACTTGGGAGGCACTGGTATGGCCAGATCTGTCGTAAGGGTTTCTTTCACTCTGATGAAGAATTGGTAATTCTTCATTGGTAATTGGTAATTGGTAAGTAGCCACTGCCCTAAGCTTCCTGGGTGACCCGTGACCTATCCCCCGGGACCCTCTTTACCAATGGTCACCTGGCCCAGTTACGAGGCCTCCAAGACTCTGCTCCAGTGCCCATGGCTGGCTTATATTCTGAACAAATGTCTCCGACTGCACAGGTTAATTTTTTGACTATAGCCCCTGTGTGTATGTGCTCACTTCTATGCTCCAAGGGTTTAGAGAGCACAAGGCCAAGTACTAGAGCATAAGCTCTGTGAGGGTGGGAGCCATGTCTGTCCTGTGGGCTGCCGTGTGCCCAGCTTAGAAGAGTGCCTCGAATGGCAGGAATCCAACAGACATTTGCCGAACAGAACAACACATGAGAAATTCTCATTGAGGTTAATCACGCTGAGGTGTTTGGAAGAATCTCAAGCCAGGTCTTCAAGGAAACAGACCCATATTAGAAGTGTGGAACAGTACAAGGGCAGAAGCCTGCAGGGCTGTAAGAACTAAGATCTGGACCACGGGGAGAAGGAAAGCAGCATGGTCATAGCAAAGAGGCCCCGGGATGGGACGGTGGGGACATCAGAAATGGAGGGCAGAGGGGTGTTGGGGGCACTGGGATGAGAGTTGGAACAGAGGTGGGGGACAGCGCTAGGCTCTTCATTCTGCACCTACGTTTGGATGCTTGAGTTTGGGTTGCTGTGATGGCTGGAAGATGGGTTTCATTTATTCCTTCAACACATACTCATTGAATGCTTACTCAGTGGCAGGTGCTCTTCCAGGTGCTGGGGAGACAGCAGTGAATGAAACAGAGCCCCTATCCTCGGGGAGCTGACATTCTAATAAGGTTTGGGTGAATCACTAAACAGCCTGCTACTCAGCAATGAACAAAGAACAGACTACTGATAGTGGCAAAAACCTGGGTGACTCTCAAGGGCACCATGCTGAGCGAAAAAGAGCCAATCCTAAGAGATTACATGCTGCATTATTTCATGTATATAATATTTCGAAAATGATAACATTAAAGAAATAGGGAACAGACTAGTGGTTGATGGGGACTGGGGTGGGGGAGAGGGAGTGGTGGCTGCTAAAGGGCAAGGTGAGGGGTCCTTGTAGTGAGAGAACTGTTCAGCATCCTGACTGTGCTGGTGGTCATGTGGGCCCACACAGCACATGCGACACACTGACACTGAACCCTATGTACACATTGCATTGGGGTCACTGTCCTGGTCTCGAGATGCTACTTTAGTTCTGGGAGCTGGAACCTTTGGGAGAAACAGGGTAAAGGACACACAGAGACGTGTGTACTAGCTTTGCAACCCCTTGTGAGTCTATAATGATCTCCCAGTGGAAAGTTTACAAATATAGCATTTTTGCTTTGAGGAAAGAAATGATGCAGTATTGGAAGAGGATGACAGGCTGATATTGCCTTAAAAAGGGTAGTCAAGGAAGGCTT
>PITA01016151.1:0-47513 GCA_004023965.1 Spilogale gracilis | reverse complement strand
AAATTCAAAGGGTTTATGCCAAAAAAGCAAACCAGTCCTCTGCAGCCTAACTCATTTGTTTCTGGGCTGCGAAGCCATGTAGAGCGCAACCAGGCAGTAGACGGTGCCCCCCAGCGTCAGCGCCATGGTGGTCCGGTAAAGCATTTGGTCAGGCAGGCCTCGTTTCAGGTGGATGGGCACACCATCGGACTTCTGGAAAGCAAGAATTTTCAAGGACATGGTTAAGAATAAAAAGATTTTACAGTTTAGACTAATAAAGAACAAAGTCTCTATAACTAATCCATCAACACACTGTAGCGGAAAAAACCTCATCCATTAGAAAGCTGACCAAAATAGCAGTATGCGTTTTCTTATAAACACAGCTACAGCCTGTGAGGTCAAAGCCATTCTCCAAGATGGAGCCTCATGAACATGCATGCAACAAATTCCATGTTTCTAAGAAATTTGCCATATATTGCTTAATTAGGAAAGCAGCGCTGGTAGACTTCTTTTAAAGGCAAAAGTAATCCACACCTAAATGACCGCAGGCACAAGAAACACCCTACATTTAGTTTAACTTCTAATCATTAGTCAGTGATGTCTAAGCACACCAGTTCAATTAATAGGCTCTAGTCCATTTTGTAATCAGCTTCTTTCCAGTAAGCTATTAAACCGTTGTTTAAAAAAGAGACTCCAGGGGCGCCTGGGTGGCTCAGTTGGTTAAGCAATTGCTTTCAGTTCAGGTCACGATCCTAGAGACCTAGGATCCAGCCCCACATCGGGCTTCCTGCTTGGCGGGAAGTCTGCTTCTCCCTCTCTCACTCCTCTGCTTGTGTTCCCTCTCTAGCTGTATTTCTCTCTGTCAAATAAATAAATGAAATCTTTAAAAAAAAAAAAAAAAAAAACTCCATAAAATGCTGAATTCATTATTTTGCAGTCTCCGAATTCCCTCCCCCACAGTAACTCAAGACCCCAAATGCCCAATCAAGTCTTTTTTATTGGATAAAGAAGGGATTAAACTGACCAAAGTCCCCAAGCCCGTCCGGAAACTGCACATATTTTTGAGGATGCAACAGGAGGAACAGACACTGCCACTCCCACAGCACCTGAGATGCAGCTGGGTCACTGCCCTCTCAATTATTTGTATGTAGATTACTATTAATAATACTTTAAAATGCAATTCTGGCTTCTCTGTTAATCAGCAAGCCCAAGAGAGCCTCCTCTACTTCCAAAAGCTCAGTGAATTTTAATATCAAGCAAGCAAAAAACTACTAGAAGAAAACTCACTGCCAAAATAACAACTTACTCTCTAGTGTCTGTTCTAGTGTCTTCTCTCACCTGGAAAAACTTCTGCAGCTCAGGAACTTTGTTTTTCCCAGCATAATCATATACAGCAAAATCAGAACTCAGTTTGGTTGGTGTGGCAAATATGATAGGGGGTGCTTCTGTGGAAACCACAGGCCTTAATCCCTGTAGGAAAAAGGAAAATGTCAAGTTGAAAGCATGCCTGGGCTTATGAACAACTTTTCAACAAGCAGGCTGTCTGGAATCGTGGAGACAGTAATTCAACCACACAAGAAGGAAGGAAAGGCTCTCCGAGTCTGCATTACAAAGTCTTTAAGATTTAAAGTCCTTAAACTTACAACAAAATACCTTAGTCTACTTTCCCACAACAAACCCGATCGAGAAGAACTGCCTGCCATTAAGATGGGGGTGGAGGAGGAGGGGAAGCAAACAACCACAAAGGCCCAACCTGGGCTTCCAGGAATAACTATTATGTCTATCTTCCTAACAAATCAGTAGAACATTTATAATCTATATGAACTCTTGGTTAGATTTCCAAATCTCTCCTCTGGGTGGGCTGATGTTCCAACATGCTCTCTCTAACTCCAGAGTAGACATCAGACACTGTGTAGACACAGAGAAAGAAATATCTCCAATCTGGGGGTGCCTGGGTGGCTCAGTCATTAAGCATCTGCCTTTGGCTCAGGTCATAATCCCAGGGTCCTGGGTTCGAGGCCTACATGAGGCTTCCTGCTTGGCAGGAGGCCTGCTTCTCCCTCTACCACTCCCCCTGCTTGTGTTCCCTCTCTCGCTGTGTGTCTCTCCCTCAATCTGGAAGAGCCTGTAATGTAAGAGACTTGTCTTTCAGGACCACAAAACAAAACAATTAGAGTAACTGAACCTTCTGGCTTTAATAAACCTGTAAGTTAAACAGATATAGTAAAAATAAAGGAAATTCAGTGTTCTCATCAGTGTCATATATCTAAAAATACTGGGATCTAGCAGTGAGACACTGCAGGAGACACTGCAGGAGACACTGTGCTTAAAGCAGTGTGCCCGCCACAGGCACACAGCACACAGTCAGCAACATCAACTGCATGACACTGGAGGTTAACACAAGTTTGTGACTAGCAGCTTCCTGGGCCACACGGACAGAAGGACAAACACACAGGCTTCAAAAGAACCTAAAGGGGGAGAGAAAAATGAAGTACTGTCACAGGCTACAACAAGGATAACCCTTAATAACATGCCAAGTAAAAGAAGCCTAGTCAAAAAGACCACAGTTTACATGACCCCATTCATATGCAAGTCCAGAATAAGAAAACCTACACAGACAGAAAGGAGATTGGCAGCTGCCTAGGGCTGGGTGGTGAGCAATAGGGGGTTGATAACTGCAGGGTGTGTGTTTCTTCTGGAAGTAACAGAAATGCTCTAAAACTAATGTGGTAATAGTTGCACAATATCTACTAATACACTAAAAACAGTGGTTTTTTTAGTGGTTACACATTTTAAATGAGTGACTGTATGGGATGTGAATTTGCATCTCAATAAAGCTATTAAAACAAAAAAGAAGGGCGCCTGGGCGGCTCAGTGGGTTAAAGCCTCTGCTTCCGCTCACGTCATGATTTCAGGGTCTTGGGATCAAGGCCCCTGTCAGGCTCTCTGCTCAGCAGGAAGCCTGCTTCCTCTTCTCTCTCTGCCTGCCTCTCTGCCTACTTGTGATCTCTCTGTCAAATAAATAAATAAAATCTTTAAAAAAAAAAAAAAAGAACAACAACAACATAAGGGGAACTCTGGTTTTCTATCTGACAGAGTAAGGCCATACTCTGTTCTCCAAAATAACCTGGAGATTAAGATAGGAGCTAAGAGTTACAAACCAATAAAATCACATCCTTTTATATTAAATTGTAACTACAAAAAAATAAAAATTTAAAGTTAGGAAGTAGAGTTCAAGCTCAGTTTCTTTCATTTTACAGATGAGAGAGAAAATCCTTTGCTCAAATTAACAGAGCTGTTGGGCCCCTGGTCCTTGATCTCTTCAAAAAAAAATTAAAACTTAATGTATAACTGACACCTATTCTAAAGATCATATATTGAAAACTTCAATGATAATCCCACCAGGCAAGCATTAAGATTAACAGGGCAACAAAAAGGCATTAAAGCAAACTTGATTTCAGTCCAAGATGGCAGCACAGAAAGACCCTGAACTCACTTCCTCCAAGGAACACACCAAATCTATACCTACACAGAGAATAATTCCTCCTGAAGAACTGAAGGCTGACTGAGCAGCTTCTGCATAGCAAAGGACACAGGGACCACACTGAGAATGGGGAAACAGAGACACAGTAACAACAGGAACCCCACCTGATGCTAGGAACTGTAGTAGGGAGGGATAGCACTGACAGGCCCACACACACAATCACCCAACCTGGGGGCAGGGCAAAAAAATCCCAGCATTTAAAAGGCAAATAGAGGGTACCTAGGTGGCTCAGTCAGTTAAATGACTGCCTTTGGCTCAGGTCATCATCCTCGAGTCCTGGGATCGAGTCCCTCACTAGGCTCCAGCTCAGTGGAGTGTCTGCTTCTTCCTCTGACCCTCCTCCCTCTCGTGTTCTCTCTCACTCTCTCTCTCTCAAGTAAAATCTTTAAAAAGTGAAATAAAATAAAAGGCAAAAAGACTATAAGTGAAGGACACTGCATACACTAATGCTAGATCAACTGCTAAATGGTGGGAGAACTGCTGGAACTCTCTCTGGTTAGAAGATGCCAGCAAGCACCACTGTTTACATTCTCTCTCTGCCTTGATAGTGCAGATAGGAGCAGGCATGCTAGCCAGCCTATAGCCCCGAGCCCGCCCCCAGCCCACATCAGCTGAAGCTGTTCCCCAGAGGTATCCTCCACCACAGGCACTTGCCTCAGCTCCAACCATCCCACCAATGCTGCCCCACCACAACACAAAAACCAGGACATCCCAGCCTACACCAACTACAGCCCTTACTATCTCACCAAGGTGTCCTGGGCACAAAGCACCCTGGGACACCCTTGGCCACATCTGCTTCAGGAGCAGGCATCCAGCCAGGGCACTTCCTATGCAGAGCACCTCAGCACATCCTGCCCCTGCAACAGCCATCCCACTATGGTGTTCCAGGGAGGAGAGCCTGAAGACAACCCAGCCTGAGCCTGACCCAGCTCTTGCCATCCTTCCAGGGCAGAGCTGGACCCAAGCACCCCTAAACCACCTAGCCTGAACTTGCCCCAGCTCCAACCATCCCACAGGGGAGACCCAAAGAATGTGCCCAGAGCCTGCACCCACTACAACTCTAGCCAGTGAAAGCCACCAGATACATAGAGTCTACAGAGGGGACATTCCTACACAAGGCCACTCCTTTATGACTGGGGAAGGTGGCTGTTTAACCTAATGGACAGAAACAAACACACAAAGTCAAAACAAAATGAGAAGGCATATTCTCCAAAGAAAAGAACAGAACTTCAGAAAAAGAACTAAATAAAATGGAGATAAGCAATGACCTGCTAAAGAGTTCAAAATGATGGTCATAAAGATGCTCACTGAAGTTGAAAGAAGAGTCTAAGAGAACTTAACAGAGAGATAAAAAATATAAAAAAGAACCAAACAGAGTTGAAGAATACAATAACTGGAAGGAAAAACACACTAGAGAGAATCAACAGCAGATTAGAAGATGCAGATGAATAGATTAACAATCTGGAAGACAGGAAAACAGAAAGTACCCAAGCTGAACAGCCAAAACAAAGAAGAATAAGAAAAAATGAGGATAGACAGGTTAAGGAACAACCCCCCCCCCCCCCCAGGACAGTGTCAAGCATACTTATTTGAAGAAATAACAGCAGAAAACTTCCCTAACCTCAGAAAAGCAGACATCTAGGTCCAGGAAGAGAGACCCTCAAACAAGATGAACCCAAGAAGGCCCATACCAAGACATAAAACAACTAAAATGTCAAAGATTAAAGATGGAATCTTAAAAGTAAGAGGTAAGGAACTAGTTATGTACAAGGAAAACCCCAGGCGGCTATGGATTTTCCAACAGAAACTGTGCAGGCCAGAAGATAGTGGCACAATATACTCAAAGCACTGAAAGGAAAACACCTACAACCAAGAATGATCTACCTGACAAGATTATCATTCAGAACTGAAGGACACACAGGAGTTTCCCTAAACAAACAAAAGTTAAAGGAGTTCACCACCACTTAACCAAACTTAGAAGAAATGGGACTTAGAGGAAAGGGACTTTAAGTGGAAAAAAGAAAGACCGTAACTAGAAGAAAATTACGAAACAAAAAAAATCACAGGTAAAAGCAAACATATAATAAAGACAGTAAATCAATCACTTATAAAACTAGTATGAAATTTTAAAAAATGAGTAAAATCAATTACATCTATAAAATTTGTTGAGGTTCACAAAATAAAGATATAAAATATGATATCATATTCATATATACATCATATACATATACATACATATGTCGTGATTTTATTTTATTTATTTATTTTTTTAAGATTTTATTTGACAGAGAGAAACACAGCCAGAGAGGGAACACAAGCAGGGGGAGTGAGAGAGGGAGAAGCAGGCTTCCTGCCGAGCAGGGAGCTGGATGTGGGGCTCGATCCTGGGTCTCCGGGATCATGACCTGAGCCGAAGGCAGTCGCTTAACCAACTGAGCCACCCAGGTGCCCCATGTAGTGATTTTAGAATGTGTTCAAATTTAAGCAACCATCAGCTTAACATAGATTCCTATATAGTTAAGATGTCATAATTAACCTTAAGCTAACCAGAAACGAAAACCTTGTAATAAATCCACAAAAAAATAGAAAGGAATCCAGGCAAAACACTATAAAGTCACCAATTACAAGGGAAGAAAGCTAGGATAAAAAAGAATGAGAAAAATGACAAAAAATGACAAAAGCCACGAGAAAACAATTAACAAAATGTCACCTGCACATTATTACTTTAAGTGTAAATGGTCTAAAAAAAAAAAAAATGGGGTGCTTAAGTGGATCAGTCAGTTAAGTGTTTAACTTTTTTTTTTTTTGAAGACTAATTCCTTTTTTTTTTTTTAAAGATTTTATTTATTTATTTGACAGAGAGAGAGATCACAAGTAGGCAGAGAGACAGGCAGAGAGAGAGGAGAAGAGGAAGCAGGCTCCCCACCTAGCAGAGACCCCAATGCAGACCTGAATCCCAAGACCCTGAGATCATGACCTGAGCTGAAGGCAGCGGCCTTAACCCACTGAGCCACCCAGGCGCCCAAGTGTTCAATTCTTGATCTCAGCTCAGGTCTTGATCTCAGGGTCATGAGTTTTAGGCCCACCTTGGGGTCCAGGCTGGGTGTGGAGCCTACTTAAAAAAAGAAAAAAAAAAAAAAAAGCAAATGGTCTAAATGACCATTCAAAAGACAAGGGTGATTCAGGGACCCCTGGATGGCCTGGGTGGCTCAGTCAGTTGGGCATCTGCCTTTGGCTCCAGTCATGATCCCAGGGTCATGGGATTGATCCCACACTGGGCTCCTTCCTCAGCAGGGAGCCAGCTTCTCCCCCTACCTGCCACTCCCCAGTTTGTGCACTCTTGCACGTTCTGACAAATAAATACAAATTATAAAAATCTTAAAAAAAAAAAAAAAAAGACAAGGGTGATTCACTGAACAAAAAACAAGGGCCATCTATATGTTGCCTATAAAAGGCTCTCTCTTCAGACCTAAAGACACATATAGACTAAAAGTGAAGGGATGTAAAAAAAAAAAAAAAAACTTTCCACACAAGTGGATGTAAAAAGAAAGCTGGGACAAAGTAGTCTTTAAAACAAAGACTTTAGGGGCGCCTGGGTGGCTCAGTTGGTTGGGCGACTGCCTTCAGCTCAGGTCATGATCCCGGAGACCCGGGATCGAGCCCCACATCGGGCTCCCTGCTCCGCGGGAAGCCTGCTTCTCCTTCTCTCACTCCCCCTACTTGTGTTCCCTCTCTCGCTGTGTTTCTCTCTGTCAAATAAATAAATAAAATCTTTAAAAAAAAAAACCAAAAAACAAAAAACAAAGACTTTAGGGCGCCTGGGTGGCTCAGTGGGTTAAAGCCTCTGCCTTTGGCTCAGGTCATGATCTCAGGGTCCTAGGATCAAGGCCTGCATCAGCAGGGAGCCTGCTTCCTCCTCTCTGCTGCCTGCCTCTCTGCCTACTTGTGATCTCTCTGTCAAATAAATAAATAAAATCTTAAAAAAAAAAAAAAAGAACAGGATACTTTGGTTTGTACACAATTACAAAAAACAGAAGAGGAAGAAATTCTTCCAAATTCACTCTAGGAGGCCAATATTAACCTGACACTAAAACCAAATACAATACAAAAAAGAAAATTACAGCCCAATATCGCTAATGAACACAGACACAAAAAATACTCAACAAAATTTAGCAAATTGAATTCAATAATACATTAAAAAGATCATTCACGGGGCGCCCGGGTGGCTTAGTCATTAAGCGTCTACCTTTGGCTCGTCCTATCCCAGAGTCCCAGGATCAAGCTCCACATCGGGCTCCCTGCTCCACGGGAGGCCAAATTCTCCCTCTCTCACTCCCCCTGCTTATGTTCCCTTTCTAGCTGTGTTTCTCTCTGTCAAATAAATAAATAAATAAATCTAAAAAAAAAAAAATCATTCACCATGATCAAGAAGGACTTATTCCAGGATGCAAGAATGGTTCAACCTCCACAAATCAATCAAAACAATATACAACATTAACAAAATAAGGATAAAAATCACATGATCACTTCAACAGATGCAGAAAGAACATCTCACAAAATTCAACATCTATTTATGATAAAAACCCTCAACAAAGTGGGTTTAGAAGAAACACACCTCAATATAATAAAGACTCTATATGATAAATCCACCAGCGAACATCACACTCAATGGTGAAATGTGAAAGCTTTTTCTCTAAGATCAGAACAAAACAAGGATGCCCCTTCTCCCCACTTTTATTCAACACAGTACTGGAAGTCCTAGCCATAGCAAACAGACAAGAAAAAGAAATAAAAAGCATCCTAGGTGGTAAGAAAGAAGTAAAACTTTCAGTATTTCCAGCTGACATGATACTACATATATATTTAAAAAAAAAAAAAACAACACTAAAGACTCCACCTGGGGCACCTGGGTGGCTCAGCTGGTTAAGCAACTGCTTTCGGCTCAGGTCATGATCCCGGAGACCGGGATTGAGTCCCACATCGGGCTCCCTGCTCGGCGGGAGGCCTGCTTCTCCCCCTCTCACTCCCCCTGCTTGTGTTCCTTCTCTGGCTGTGTTTCTCTCTGTCAAATAGATAAAATCTTTAAAAAAAAAAAAAAAAAGACTCCACCAAAAAACTATCAGAATACATGAATTCAGTAATGTCACAGGATACAAAATATACAGAAATCTGCTGCATTGATAGGCTAATAGTGGAGTAGCAGAACAAGAAATTAAGAAAACAATCCTATTTACAACTACATCAAAAAGAATGAAATACTTAAGGAATAAATTTAACCAAGAAGGTGAAGGACTTGTATTCTGAAAACTATTAAGACAATGATGAAAGAAACTGAAGACACAAATAAATGGAAAGATAGACCATGTGCATTAATTGGAAGAATTAATATTGTTAAAATGCCCATACTACCCAAAGCAGCCTAGAGATTCAATACAATCCCTGTCAAAATACCAACAGCAGGGGCACCTAGGTGGCCCAGTCATTAGGCATCTGCCTTCGGCTCTGGTTGTGATCCTAGGGTCCTAGGATCCAGCCCCGCATCAGGCTCGCTGCTCAGCAGGAGGCCTGCTTCTTCCTCTCCCACCCGCCCTGCTTGTGTTCCCTCTCTTGCTGTGTCTCTCTGTCAAATAAATAAAATCTTTCTCACACGCATACACAATATCAATAGCATTTCCACAGAATAAGAATAAATAATCCTAAAATTTGTATGGAACCAAATATCTCAAACAGCCAAAGCAATCTTGAAAAAGAAGAACAAAGCTGAAGGTATCACAATCCCAGATTTCAAAATATACCAAAAGCTATAATAATCAAACAGTATGGTACTAGCACAAAAATAGAGATCAGTGGAACAGAGAACCCAGAAATAAAACCATTCTTTACATGGTCAATTCATCTATATCGGAAACAAAAAAACATAATGGGGAAAAGATAGTCTCTTCAATAAATGGTGCTGGTAAAACTGGACAGCTACAAGCAAAGGAATGAAACTGGAAGGGCTTGGGTGGCTCAGTCGCTGGAGCGCCCAACTCTTGGTTTTGGCTCAGGTCAGGAACTTGCAGTCGTGGGATCCAGCCCGACATCAGGCTCTGCGTTCAGTGTGGAGTCTGCTCCAGATTCTCTCTCCCTCCCGTTCTACCCACCACTGTCTCAATAAAAAAATTAAACTAAATTAAATTAAATTAAATTAAAATAACAAAATAAAATAAATAAAATAAAATAAAATAAATAAAATAAAATAATAAAATAAAATAAAACATTAGGAAAAAACAAAATAAAATGAAATGAAACTAAACAAAACTCAGGGCAGCTGGGTGGCTGAGTCAGCAGAGCATGTGACTGACTCTTGATCTCAGGGCTATCAGTTCAAGCCCCATGTTGAGCATAGAGATTACTAAAAAAAAAAAAAAAAAAAAAAAAAAAAAAAAAAAAAAAAAAAAAAAAAAAAAAAAAAAAAAAAAAAAAAAAAAAAAAAAAAAAAAAAAAAAGAGAGAGAGAGAGAGAGAGAGAGCAAGAGAGGCTTTTGACTTTGGACTAGGAGGAGAAAAAGGTGCAACTGTCTCCAGTCATCCTGAATCAGGGTTCATCCAACACCAGCCACCTCCAGCATGGCACATAAGTTTGACCCTAACAAGATCAAAGCTGTATTGTATACCTGAGGAGCACCATGGGGAAGTCGGTGCCACATCTCCCTGGTCTCAAAGATTGGCCCTCTGGGTCTGTGTCCAAAAAAAAGGCTGGTGACATTGCCAAGGCAACTGGTGATTGGAAGAGTCTGAGGATTACAGTGAAAGTGACCATTCAAATTAGACAGGCCCATAATGAAATAGTACCTTCTGCCTCTGCCCTGATTATCAAAGCCCTCAAGGAACAGCCAAGAGAGAAAAAGCAGAAAAACATTAAGCACAATGGAAATATCACAATGTCAACATTGCCTGACAGATGTGGCACCAATCTTTAGCCACAGAACCCTGTGGAACCATTAAAAAGATCATGGGGGGGGGGGCGCCTGGGTGGCTCAGTTGGTTAAGCGACTGCCTTCGGCTCAGGTCATGATCCCGGAGACCCGGGATCGAGCCCCGCATCGGGCTCCCTGCTCAGCGGGAAGCCTGCTTCTCCCTCTCTCAGTCCCTCTGCTTGTGTTCCCTCTCTGGCTGTGTTTCTCTCTGTCAAATAAATAAATAAAATCTTAAAAAAAAAAAGATCATGGGGACTGTCCAGTCTTTGGGTTGCAATGTTGATGGCCACCACTGTCATGACATCATAGATGACATCAATAGTGGTGCAGTGGAACACCCACCTAGTTAAGAACTACAAAGGAGGGGCGCCTGGGTGGCTCAGTGGGTTGAGCATCTGCCTTCAGCACAGGTCGTGACTTACAGGGTCCTGGGATTGAGCCCCGCACTGGGCTGCTGCTCGGCGGGAAGCCTACTTCTCCTTCTCCCACTCCCTCTGCTTGTTCCCTCTCTCACTGTGCCTCTCTGTCAAATGAGTAAATCTTAAAAAAAAAAAAGAACTACAAAGGAAAATACTTCAATAAAGGATCATTTGAAAACAAAAATCAAATAAAACCACAAAAAATAAATTCAAAATGGATTAAAACCCAAATGTAAGGGACGCCTGAGTGGCTCAGTTGGTTAAGCGACTGCCTTCGGCTCAGGTCATGATCCCGGAGACCCGGGATCAAGTTCCACATCGGGCTTCCTGCTTGGCGGGAAGCCTGCTTCTCCCCCTGCTTGTGTTCCCTCTCTCACTGTGTTTCTCACTGTCAAATAAATAAAATCTTTAAAAAAAACAAAACAAAACAAAAAAACCAAATGTAAGACCTGAAATCATAAACTCTTAAAAAGAAAACATACATAATCGCTTCAAAATCAGCCTTAGCAACATTTTTCTGAATCAGTCTCTTCAGGTAAGGGAAACAAAGGCAAAAACAAACAACTGGAACTACATCAAACTAAAAATCTTCTGCACAGTGAAGGAAACCAACAAAACAAAAGGCAACCTACTGAAGAGATTATGTGCAAATGACATATCAAATAAGGGGTTAATATACAGAATATACAAAGAACTTATACAATACCAAAAAAACAAATGTACAGAGGATCTGAACACATATTTTCCAAAGATGACTCACAGATGGCCAACAGACACATGAAAAATATGTTCAACATCACTAAGTGTTAGGGAAATGTAAATCAAAACCACAATGAGAATGGCTATTAACAAAAAAAATAAGAAATAACAAGTGTGTAGAGGATAGAGAGAAAAGGCAACTCTCACGCATTGTTCATGGGAATATAAATGGGTACAGCCATTATGGAAAACAGTATGAAGGTTCCTCAAAAAAAATTAAAAATACAGGGCGCCTGGGTGGCTCAGTTGGTTAAGCAACTGTTTTCTGCTCGGGTCATGATCCTGGAGACCCAGGATTGAGTCCCACATCGGGCTCCCTGCTCGGTGGGAAGCCTGCTTCTCCCTCTCTCACTCCTGCTGCTTGTGTTCCCTCTCTGGCTGCGTTTCTTTCTGTCAAATAAATAAAATCTTTAAAAAAAAAATTAAAAATACAAATAACATACACACGAGTAATTCTGCTCCTGGCTTTTACCCAAAGGAAAAAAATATCAATTCAAAAAGATATGTGCACCTCTCTGTTTACTGCAGCATTATTTACAATAGCCAAGATATATACACACAGTGGAATAATACTCAACCATGAAAATAAGATATTGCCACTGGCAACACCTTGCATGGAGCTAGAGGGTATTATTCTAAGTAAAAACAGGTAAGACAGAAAAAAACAACTATCATTAATATTTCACTTATGTGTGGAATCTAAAAAAATAAAAAAAAAAATAGAATAGACCCATAAATACAGAGAACTAGTGGCTGCTAGAAGGGAGAGGGTGGGAGGATAAGGGAAAGAGGTGAAGGAAATTAAAAGATACAAACTTCCAGCTGTAAAATAAGTAAGTCAGGAGGATAAAAAATACATCATATAGAATACAGTCCAAAATGCTGTAAGGCAACAAATAACTACACTTACAGCAGGTGAGCATTTTGTAATGTGTGTAATTATAGAATCACTGTTGTACACCTGAAACTAATATAATAATATTGTAAATAAACTATATTTCAATTAACCCCCCAAAAGCAGACTTCATTTCTATTTCTTTGACACAGTCCCACAAATGGGAATGGACTGTGGACTTTTTTTTCTGCACTGCATTCACTCATTCAGCATATATGACTGAGCACTTATTCTATACTGAAAATACATGATGAATAAGGCAGATACAATCCCTGCCATTATGGATATTAATGTCCTGGAGAAACAGCCACTAATTATGTACTCAGTCTGTTTTATGCCCAGTATCCTGTTAAGCATTTCACACACATCACTTCATTTAATACTACCAGCAACCCTACCAAGATGTTACTACACCCATTTTATAGAGGAGAAAACTAGATCAGAGAGGGCAACTTGCCTAAGATTGTGTAGCATAAAGGATGGTGTCTGGTGTCAAAACTCAGGCCCCTCTGAAGTCCAGAGCCTTGGGTTTTTAAGTACTCTGCTACCTGCCCTCACTGCCCTTTCTCAACTATTGCTTAAAGGCAACAACTGCTTTAAAGAGAAAGTTTTGTGGGTAAGCTGCTAGTCTAAATTTAGTATATAATGCACTCAGATTCAGGAGCTATCTTTAAAAATCTTAAAAAAAAATTACAAAGTATCTCTTTTTGAACTGAAGAATTTAACACCCTCCTTTATTGTGCGCTTTGTATTTTCTCCTGTAAGGATCACTTCCCCTTGAATGCAAAAATTTAAAAACTTTCTATTAAGCAGCTGCAAAAATGATCTGAAGTTAAACTCTTGTGTTGTTTTTTTTCTTTATAGATTTTATTTATTTATTTATTTATTTTTTAAACAAAGTCAGTCTTTTTATTTTTTTTTAATTTTTTTATGATTTTATTTATTTGACAGAGAGAAACACAGCCAGAGAGGGAACACGAGCAGGTGGAGGGAGAGAGGGAGAAGCAGGCTTCCTGCAGAACAGGGAGCCCGACATGGGGCTCGATCCTGGGTCTCCGGGATCATGACCCGAGCCGAAGGCAGTCGCCCAACCAACTGAGCCACCCAGGCGCCCCTTTATTTATTTGACAGAGAGCGAGACAGAGATCACAAGTAGGAAGAGAGGCAGGGAGAGAGAGAGGAGGAAGCAGGCTCCCTGCTGAGTAAAGAGCAGGATGCAGGCCTCCATCCAGGACCCTGAGATTATGACCCAAGCTGAAGGCAGAGGCTTAACCCACTGAACCACCCAGGTGCCCTAAACTCTTGTTTTGACAGAACTAATGTGAGAGCATTTTTAGAAAGGATTCATACCTAATCGCTCCGTGTTTGTTCACCCATCAAGTGATTCAAAACTACAGCAGTTTTTGAACAATATCATCTGGAAAAAGGAGTATCAACCATATTAACGGTTTGAAATAACTCCACATTCCCATTTATAATATTGTAAAAGTTTAGAATATGAAATTTTGAAGTTACCAATAATCTCAATATCTTATCCCATTAACTATTATAAGTTGTATACTATTTTCCTATTTTTAAAAAATTCTTTTATAGATTTTATTTATTTGACAGAGAGACAGAGAGCACAAGTAGGCAGAGTGACAGACAGAGGAAGAAGGAGAAGCAGACTCTCCACTGAGCAGGGAGACCAATGCAGGGTTCAATCCCAGGACCCTGGGATCATGACCAGAGCTGAAGGCAGAGGCTTAACCCACTCAGCCACCCAGGTGCCCCATATTTTAACATCATTATAGTCACAGTATAAAATTCTACATTCTAGGGATACCTGGATGGCTCAGTCGATTAAATGTCTGCCTTGGGCTCACGCGTCATGATCCCAGGGTTCTGGATTGAGCCCCATGTCAGGCTCCCTGCTCAATGGGGAGTCTGCTTCTCCCTATGCCTGCCACTCCCCCTGCTTGTGCTCTTTTCAAATAAATGGATAAAATCTTTAAAAATAAATAAATAAAATCTACATTCTGCTTTCATTTATAATAACCTTTTCAGGATCCTACATAATCTTCATAAATACATTTACTCTTCACATTAACCCTGTAAATGAGGTATTATCGTCCCATGTTACAGATTATTTTTTTTCAAAGATTTATTTGAGAGAGTGAGAGAGAGAGAGAGAAAGCGTGGGGAGAGGAAGGTCAGAGGGAAAAGCGGATTCCTCACTGAGGGGGGAGCCTGATGCAGGGCTCGATCCTGGGACTCCCAAATCCTTAGAATCCATTTTTTTTTTAAGATTTTATTTATTTTTTTTCTTTTTTAAATATTTTATTTATTTGACAGAGAAACACAGCTGGAAAGGGAACAAAGCAGGGGGAGTGAGACAGGGAGAAGCAGGCTTCCAGCCAAGCAGGGAGCCTGATGCGGGGCTCAATCGGGGGACTCCAGGATCATGACCTGAGCCGAATGAAGGCAGACACTTAACGACTGAGCCGCCCAGGTGCCCCTATTTATTATTAACTTATAATGTATTATTTGCCCCAGGGGTACAGGCCTGTGACTCATCAGTCTTACACAATTCACAGCACTCACCATAGCCCATACCCTCCCCAATATCCATCACCCAGCCACCCTATCCCGCCCCTCCCCCAGCAGCCCTCAGTTTGTTTCCTGAGATTAAGAGTCTCTTATGGTTTGTCTCCCTCCCCAGTCCCATCTTGTTTCATTTTTACTTATTTATTTATTTATTTATTTGAGAGAGAGAGAGAGAGAGCGCACTCGCACAGGCATACGGGGTGTGTTAGAGAGACGGAGGGGAAGGATCTCACTCACTGTGTGCAATGCCCTAAATGGCTCAATCTCACAACCTGAGATCATGACCTAAGCCGGAATCAAGAGTCAGATGCTTAACCAACTGAGCCACCTAGGTGCCCAGAATCATTTTTTTTTTTTTTTTAAGATTTTATTTGACAGAGAGAAGCACAGCCAGAGAGGGAACACAAGCAGCGGGAGTGAGAGAGGGAGAAGCAGGCTTCCCGCCAAGCAGGGCACACGATGTGGGGCTCGATCCCGGATCTCGGGGATCATGACCTGAGCCGAAGGCAGTTGCTTAACCAACTGAGCCACCCAGGTGCCACCCAGAATCATTTTTAATACCACTTACACACTGCAAATCCTTTTGGCTCTACCTTCAAAATACACTTAGTACCTGACCACTTCTCACACATCTCCACCAATCCACACTCTGGTCCAGACCCTTGGATTTTAAAACAGCCTCCCAACTGACCACCCTCCTTCCATTTCCACACCTGCTGCTCTGCAGTCTACTCTTAATGCAACAACCAGTGACTACAGATGCCACTACTCAGCTCAAACCTCTACAAAAGCCTATCTCACTGAGCAAAACCCAAAGTTCTTACAATGACTTCCAGGGCCATGAGATGCACCCCTCAAACTACCACTTACATTATCCCCTTTCCCTACCCAGGGCCCCTAGACCAGCCTCTTAAACCTCCCAGGCACCAGGCACTGTTCCTTCTACCTAGAATGATCTTCTCTGGGTATCCACATGGCTGGCACCCTCACCTCCTTCAGGTCTTTAACCCTCTGTCACCTTCTCAGCAAGACATTCCCTTAACCACCCTTTTAAACTGCATGTCCTCCCCCTTACCCTACTAATAACCTACCACCTGTTCCTGGTTTGTTTGTTTTTTCTCCACAGCACTTATAAGCACCTAACATACTGAATTTCACTCTGTTTACTGTGTTTCCCCCTACTGCAATGGAAGCCTCACGAAGGCAGGATTTTGGCCTGTTTTGTTCACTGCTCTTACCTCCCAAGACTTAAAAAAGGGAAGAGTACATTCAGTAAATATCTGTTAAACGTATAAATAAACTATAGCTTCACCACAATGTAGACTTAAATATTTCAGAACTAGAGTCATGTAAATCAAATCAGCAGTTGATGGCAGAGCCTCCTACACCTCCCACAAATGAGAAAACCAGTGAATGCTGTTCTTAAAATAGTGGACTGCAGGCCAAGTGGAAATCACAGGTTTTGCTTTTTAATATCAAATCTCTTGAGCTATTTACACAATCACTACCTCTACAATTAAGAGCCATTCAACAGCAACCACATTTAGCAGTTGAGTTCTTCCTAGTCTAATTTAGTTGCTCCAAAAATTTTAAGATTTTATGTTTAAGTAACCTCTACACCCAGTGCATGGCTCAAACTCACAACCCCAAGATCAAAGAGTCACATGTGCGACCAAATTAGCCACCCAGGTGCCCCTGGTTGCTCCAAAATTTTAAAGACAAAAGTCAACTTGATTTTTCCCCCCTCAAAGTTGACTGGCCCAAGTTTCCCTCTTCTTCTACCTTTTAGGTTTGAGAAATAGGGTGGAGAAATAAGAAACACATTTTTTTTTTAAATTTTTAAATGATAGAATTTTTCAGTGCACTGATCTGAATTCACTCTGATGTAGGACTAGAAACAAGTTTCAGGGGGCGCCTGGGTAGCTCAGTTGGTTAAGCGACTGCTTTCGGCTCAGGTCATGATCCTGGAGACCCGGGATCGAGTCCCACATCAGGCTTCCTGCTCAGCAGGAAGCCTGCTTCTCCCTCTCTCAGTCCCTCTGCTTGTGTTCCCTCTCTCGCTGTGTTTCTCTCTGTCAAATAAATAAATAAAATCTTTAAAAAAAAAAAAGAAACAAGTTTCAGGCTGCAACAACTCAAGTTCTTCCTTTGTACCTGCCAGCAAGATATCACGACCTCCATGTTTCCAGGACATATCACACTCCATAGGTCCAAAATTCACCCAGTTTCTCACAAACCTATTCAGGAGTTTCCTGTTTATAAGGGAAGCACCACTGTCCTTTCATTACCCAGTCATCCTGGAGTCCTCCTTTCTCATCTCCCACAATCTCCCTCATCTGTCACTAAATCCTTATCCCCCAGACTCCTTTCCCACTTGGAAGACCCTCAACTATTTTATGGGTTTAAGAGGTACTGGTTTCTTCCAATCATATTATCTATTCCAGCACAGCTCTGTCAAACTTGTTCCTCCATCGTAAATCTTTCATGAAACTAAAGAAGTACTCCCTTTTTTCAACCTCTGGACAAGACTCTGCCACAGCTTTCTCCATCAGGATACTTTGTAAATTCCTGTTTCTCACAAAATTAAGTCCTACCATCCTAGACCCTTCATGATAAATCTCCATTTACCATGGCTAAACTTACTCAATGATTCCCCTGCAGCCCCTTCCCCTCCTTCATTCTCACAGTTCCCCTTACCCAGAATGTCATCCTGCTCTCTTAACTAGAATTGTTGAGTCATAAGGTAAAAATGTTTCCCTTTTTAATAAACTGCCAGACAATTTCTAAAGTGGCAGCACCATTTTACATTCCCACCAGCAATACAGTAGGGTTCCAGTGTCTCCACATTCTAACACCTGTTGTCTATCTGTTGATTACAGCAGGTGTGAAGTGGTAGCTCACTGTAGTTCTGATTTACGTTTCCCTAATGACTAATGATGTTGAGCATCTTTTTCTGTGTTTATTAGCCTCAATTTATTTTGACATAGGACACAAAAAGGTAAGGAAAATGCTTTTCAATCAACCACTGGAAAATACAATTACTTGCCGTGAAGTTAGTTTATAAACATCTACCTGTACCATTGTTAGAAAACTAGTTTTCCCATATCAGGTTATTCAATGCATGTCAGGTTATTTACTTCACATAATACTGAAAGTTATAAACATCCACATTTTACAGTGTGCTAATGTTTCCAAGAAAGGAAAAGCTGAAGTACTCTCCTAACTACCAAAGCCAGAACACCCGGTTTGGGGGATGCTTGTCACAAACACTCCAAAAGCTACATATAAAACCTACACAAAAGCAGTTCTTTCAACATAGAGTAAGAAATCCTTAAGTAAATAAGAAGATTACACTCTCAAGAGAAACACAATTTAAGAGGCACTAGAAATCTCAACACCCTACCTGTACCACATGCATCTCGGGATAATCTCTGCTCTGAGAGCCAATTTAATTTCAACGTATGTTAGTTTCAGTCTAAAATTTTACTTCCTCACTAAGTAACAAAACCTAGATTATGCTAAAATTCTATTAAGAACATCTACATGGGACGCCTGGGTGGCTCAGTTGGTTAAGCAACTGCCTTCGACTCAGGTCATGATCCCGGAGACCTGGGATCGAGTCCCACATCGGGCTCCCTGCTCGGCAGGAAGCCTGCTTCTCCCTCTCTCACTCCCCCTGCTTGTGTTCCCTCTCTCGCTGTGTTTCTCGCTGTCAAATAAATAAAATCTTTAAAAAAAAAAAAAAAAAAAAAGAACATCTACAGGGTGCCTGGGTGGCTGTCAGTTAAGTGTGTGCCTTTGGCTCAGGTCCTGGTATGTCGTCCAGCATTCTCCTTGCTCAGCAGGGAGCCTACTTCTCTGTCTGCCTGCCGCTCCTCCTGCTTGTGTTCTGACAAATACATAAAAAATAAAAGAACATCTACAACCACAAACAAATCAATTGTGATATAGTCACATAATGAAATCCTACACAGCAATAAAAGGAACTACTAATACATGTAACATGAATGAACCTCAAAAATATTGATTGGGGGAAGGCCCTACAAAGAAGAGTACGGTATGGTTCCATTCACGCGAAATTCAAAAACAGCAAAACTATGTATTTATAGGAGTCACAATAAGAAGGTGGACAGGGATAGGGAAGAGAACTTTCTACGGGTGACGGAATGTTCTACATGTTAACAGAGGTATGGGTTATGGTGTATGCATTGGCCAAAACTCATTAAACTACAACATTTAAGATCAGTTCACTGAAAGTACACTTCTTCTATAGAAGTAAATATGGCAGAAATGGCTATTCCCCTGTAATCTGCAAAAGAAACAAATCACTGTTGATAACTCCTTTAGACCTCATTACCAACTTGGCTTTAGTGACACCACACTGATTTCCTTTCTAATCCTGGTTTGTTCTTTTGATAAATGTTCCTCCTCTACCCTACCCTTCATGTTTCTGTAATCTAATCATATCTTCCCTATATGCTCCCCACCACAGCTTCTACTGCCAACTACAGGCTGAAGACACCCAGACCTTATTAAATTCCATATTCCTAAACTTAGCTACTACCAAACACGACATCATCACAAATTCAATATTTATAAACCTGGACCCTTTCTCCCGGACCCCCAAAACTTGCCCTATTTTAATTATTTTTTTTTTAGAGATTTTATTTATTTGACACAGAGAGAGAGAAACAGAGAGCATAAGCAGTGGGAACAGTGATAGAGGGGGAGGGAGAGGCAGACACCCTACTGAGCAGAGAACAGGGCTCAAGGGCTCAGTCCTAGGATCCTGGGATCATGGCCCAAGCTGAAGCTAGACACTCCACGGACTAAGCCACCCAGACACCCTTATTTTAGCTAATATTAACAGCATATCTACTCTTAGACTGAAATCACTCTTTTTTAAAAGATTTGAGAAAGAGAGAGAGCAATCGCATGAGCAAGTGGGGGGGATGGGCAGAGAACGAGCGAGAAGACTGCCCACTAAGCAGGGAGCCTGACCTGGGACTCGATCCCAGGACCCCAAGATCATGACCTGAGCTGAAGTCAGACACTTAACCTACTGAGCCACCCAGGCAACCCTGAAATCTCTTAAAACATCACCTCCACTTGGGCAAGTTGGTGTGTCCCTCAGAAAAAGGAGGTAACAATAGAGCATCCTTTCCATCCCACCTGGGATCCTTACTATTCAAGTCCAGCTCGAATATTTCAGGAACTGTTCCACACCTCTATGAGGACAGGAACGAACATGATAGTATCTCATACTGAACTTCTTACAAATAGTTACCTACCACTTACACAGTACCAACCACCTGCCAAAAACTACTAATCATGTGACACACACTTCATTTAACCCGTACTAAAGCTGCCCGATGGGGCGCGTAGGTGGCTCAGTCACGACCTTCAGCTCAGGTCATGATCCCAGAGTTCCGGGACAAAGCCCGGAATCCGGCTCCCTGTTGGGCGGGAAGCCTGCTTCTCCCTCTCTCAGTCCCCCTGCTTGGGTTCCCTCTCTAGCTGCATTTCTGTCAAATAAACAAACCCTTAAAAAAAAAAAAAGTGGCCCGAGATGAAACTAAGCTCACAGTCAATTAAGTAACCTGATAAAGTTCATAAAAACAAAATGGCAAGGTCAGGAAGTCCGCTCTTAGTAAGAGTCTATAGAGTCAACTGAGACCGAAATTCCCAACCAGCAAAATGAGTGAAATCAGATTACTTTTTAGACTCAAAACAGCTGCAGTCAACCATTTCACAGCTGAGAAGCGAAAGGTCTTTGCACGTACTGCCCAGGTTCACTTGGATATTTGAAAGATCCCAGTAAGTCTCCCAAGTCTGATCATACAGCCTCTCCAGCCCCTATGGCTTCCCTCAGTGCTGTCATCCCAGCTCTCCAACCTCGTGCTTTGATGCAGCTTTTTAGGCTACGAAGGGAGGGGGGTAACAATGGAGCACTGAGGGGACCAAAAGTCGAACCTCCTTAAAAAGGACAAAGCCGAACTTCAGACTCTTGCCAGGTCGCATTCTGGGGCACGCCGACCGCACAAGCCACCCCACGACCCAGAAGCAACGACCTCGGAGGTCACCTTGACCCCAGCTGAGTGCCAGGCCCAACTTCCGCGCTGGACCAGTCCCGCCGGGAAAGCAATTACAGAATGAAAGTCCCTACGGCCGCTGCAAGCAGATGCGGAGAGGGGCTGGGCCGCGCGGGGCGAGCCAAACCCAACCGCAGGCAGAAATCCCGGCCGGCTCCAGCCCCACGACTGCCAGGCGCAGAGGCTCGGGCGGCCACTTCTGCCCGAGACAGCCCGGCGTTACCAGTACCTGCGGGCTATAGGCCTCGGAAGCCCATGTTCCAGTCAACTTCTGCGTGAAGCCACTAAACTTGTAATACATGACGCCCGGTGTCCGCCTTCCCGCAGCCGCTACCTGCGCGACTGCCCCAGGAAGGACCCTGTCTTCCCTGCGGTCGCCTTAAGTCTCAGCCCAAGGACCCTGCGCCAGGAGACGGGCTGCCCGAAGAGCGCCTAATTTATAACATGCCCTCTTCGGCTATATCAGAGAACAAGAAGCCGAGTGTCAGAACCACAAAACACCTCTACAGAGCACAGAAAGCCACCGTAGCGGGGGTCTTTAGAAAGCACGAAGTTCCTCCCCAGCACACATTTTGATTTGGGCAATACCGAGACGCCTTAAGAAATGCGCAAGCGCCCTGTGAACCAGGCCGGAGGCTGAAGGACTTGCCAGGATCCAGCGGGGCGGACCTGGGGCTGGACCTGGGGGGAAGGGGCTGGGCGGGGTCTGGGGCGGGGTCTCGATCGGGCCTGGGGCGGGGCCTGGGGCGGGAGGCCTGAGGTGGGGTGGGGAGAACCTGAGTTGAGGGGCCACCCAGTTGGTCCTTGGATGGAAGGCTTCTCTTCCTTCACCAAACTTGCACAGAGTGTCATTTCTTTCCTCCCTTCCCTAGGTCACCTGGTGAAGTGCCGCGCTCTCACTCAGTGGGAATATGGACCCATTGGCCAAACTTCAGCAACCTGGGAGAGGCGGAGCAAATGAGAAAACGTGGAATCTTCTGCAGAGAGCTTTTTAGTACAGAGGGTTGTTAGCAGTTTCGCCCCCATAATATAAAGATAAACTCTTGGGTTTTGTGCAAAAGAAATACATTGTGACCTACATTTCAGACGTAAATTTTTCAGTTTCTCAAAACTGGTTTTTACTCTTACCTGAGTTTTATGGGAATTGGTTAGTTACACATTCTTTTCCAGGCCTCCGCCGCCGTTTGAGATAAATGAGGGAATGGTAAGGAGGTAGACTAGAAGAAACACTTGAAAAATTTGGACCTTGAGCCTAGAAGAGCCAGGACTACCACTTCAAGTTCCAATAGTATTCACTTTAGTTCAATTTAAACATGTTCTTTAATTAAAAATAGATATACAGGGTTCCAGGGTGGCTCAGTCAGTTGAGCCTCTACCTTCAGCTCAGATCATAATCCCAGGGTCCTGGAATCGATCCTGGAATCAGGCTCCCAGGGAGTCTGTTTCTCCCTCACCCCCTCCCCTCCCTGCTTTCTCTTTCAAATAAATAAATAAAATCTTTTAAAAATCAGAAATATCATATGAACCAATAATTCCAGGAGTATTACCCAAAGAAAACAAAAACACTTAATTCATAAAGATATGTGTGCACCCCTGTTTATTGCAGCATTATTTACAATAAGCAAGATATGGAAACAACCTAAGTGTCCATCAACAGGCAAATTAATAAGGAAGATGTGGTGTGTATGTGTGTGTGTAGATAAACAGATATAATGGAATATTACAAAAGCATGAAAAAGAATGAGATCTTGCTATTTGTCACCTCATGGGTGGACCTAGAAGGTATTAATGCTAAGTGAAATAAGTCAGACTGAGAGAGACAAATACCTTATGATTTCATTCATAAGTGGCATCTAAAAAAAAAATTGAGGACTCCTGGGTGGCTCAGTCAGTTAAGCCTCCGCTTTCAGCTCAGATGATGATCCCAGGGTCCTGGGATCAAGTGCCACATTGGCTCCCTGCTCAGCAGGGAGTTTGCTTCTCCCTCTGACTGCTGCTCCCCCTGCTCATGCTCTATCTCTCTCTCAAATAAATGAATAAAATCTTTCAAAAATAAAATTTTAAAAATTAGATAAACAAACAAAAAACAGAATCAGACCTATAAAGACAGAACAAACTGATGGTTTCCAGAGAGGAGAGATTGGGGCGGGGGCTAAACAGGTGAAGGGGAGTAGAAGATACCAGCTTCCAGTTACAGAATGAATAAGCCACTGGAATAAAAGTCACAGTATAAGGAATACAGTAATGATTAATATCATCGTATCATTAGTATCATAATAGTGATCTTTTAGAACAGATAGTAGCTACACTTGCTGTAAACATAGCATAATATATTAACTTCTCCAATCGCTTTGTTGTGCACCTGAAACTAATGTAATATTGTGTGTCAACTATACTCAAATAAAAAATAGTAATAATAAAGATGTTTTTTAAGCATCTGTTATTTGCAAGGTACCAAACAAAAGGAATATACTAGTTTCCTACTTCCAGGGATGGAGCATGGCTTTTCTTAGCTTTATCATTGAACTAGATGTTTTCACAAACATATTATGATGCATTTATGAAAGCATGTGCAAAACTGATAGATGATACTTTTACATAGCATTTCCCACAAATAAACTTATTTAATCTTTACAACAATCCTATGGGGCAAGTGCTATTATTATCTTCATCTTATAGTACTGGAAAAGGTCCAAAAAAATTGCCTTGCCCAGGTCATCTCTTAGTAGCAGAGCTAGTCATCTGGCTCAAAATCTGTACTCATAAGTACTGCATTATAGAGAAATAGACAGAAATCCATTCTGAGGGGGATGAAGGCCAAGTGTTCCAGATCTAGGGTTTACACCAGCATCCTGACTTTGCCAGGTGTAAGCCCAAAAGCACCAAGTGTTCAGCACCGCCACTACTCTGAAGAGCAAAGGTTTCGGGCATATGTGTGTGGTCATGCCATCCAAATTGGCTGCTTTTACAAAGCAACATTGCCGTATAATAGAAAAAAAGATACAGTTTGGGTTTGAGTTGCAGTTTCTTCAAGGCTGAGAGATCTGCAACTTGTCAGTTTCATTTTCTGAGCTACACTTGCCTCTTCTGTAAAGTAGGAATCATGATCATATTTTCCCTCACTAGTGTTCTGAGAATCAACAGTTCAGTAAGTTATAAAGCTTACACAAATGTTAACTTGCTGTTCTTACCTTTTAGTCATTTTACTTTTCCATAGCTCCTGATGATATGTAGAAGTCTTTTCTTGATTAATTTAAATTCATCACTTATTGACATTTACTATATTAATTTTTAAATACTGGAGTCACTCATGCCAAGAAAGGGGTATAAGCTTGTCAGATTAGGTGAAAGGAAAGGGCTTTCATAGAGTTTAGATCGAAAAGAGGAATTAAATGATACAGGACAGCTCTTCGCTTCCATTCTACTATATTCTGGACATATGCTGGAAAAAGAAAGTAGAGAATATTCCCCAACTTTTAGCAGCACTGAGGTGTACCAGCTTCTTGAAGTATAAAGGTGCCTGTCAACATTGGTTATTTTCCTAAAGTTCCTGCCATCTGATTTTAGATCCTGCAAGACATAAATTAAGAATCTTGAAAATGTTACAACAGCCGGGCTGTTCAGTGGGAGGTAAAATGTCAGGAGCAGAGTGTGGGTTGGGGTGTCACATGGAGTGGCTGATCATAGGAAGATTTGTCTCATTTCTCAAATAAAACACGGTGCTCTGACAGCCCTGAAGCCAGCTATTCTCATTCTTATTTGCATATCCCACCCAACATCACAGCATGATCTTTCTGTATATCATGATCCCTTCAGGTTGTTCACTGTCCTCTTCGGAGGGGAAGTGACCACAGTTCCCCGTGCAGAGAAGCTTGTCAATCGCCAGTGCTTGTGAGTGAGTGCAATCGCTGGTCTCGCTCTGGGTGAATCAGACAGCAGGGCCGAGTCTCCATTTGTGAGGACTGTGTGCTAATGGGCTCTGGCAGGCGGCTCTCTGAGTGCACTCGGGAATGGATGAAAGACCAACATGAATTTTAAATTGGTTTGTACTGAATATAAATAGGAACTGCCTCTGTGTGAAATAGTTCTTAATTTGTTTTAATTCTCCAGTTTTCCAAGAATTGGTTTTTTAAAAAATTGATGCATGGTGGGTCTGACCAAGTTAAAGCAGGCCTTATAGTCGTTGAGGTCATTGTGGGCTCCTTCTCCAATTCCTTCCATCCTTCCCTGTCTTCAGAAGGGCTCAGATGTCACCTGGTTTTGGTGTCACCAGTGGGGAGAGGAAATATACGTAATGAACATTCATTCTAGGCTGACTAACTGTGGGGAGGGCATCTCTACAATGCAGGCATCCAGGAAGCCCTGCTTTCCCTCACTTTACTCTTCCTTTGCTGCCAGATCTGCAGAGGGGAGAACATTTCTCCCCTGGGGAAGAATGTTTGTGTACGTGGATTTTACCCATTCTAAGGTAGTTTGCCTGATGGAAAATGGACTATAACAGTGTCATGTGTTTTTTATTGTGGCTTTTCTCTATCCTCTCTTTGGCAAAAAGGAAGGCAGAGGAGAAATATTTTCCCAGCATTTAAAACTGCTAGTATAGCCCCAAGACAAGCAGCCCCCGGTAAAATATTGGAAAACAAAATGGAGAGCTATACACGTTATGATTTTTCAGAACGATGACACCTGTCATGCAATTATTTGGTAATTTTCATGGGGCACACTAGAAATCTCAGCTGTCATCTCTTAGGCTTTTTGTCCAATGAAGCCCTATCTGGTGTGCAAATTTGTCTTTGAAACCTGAAATCTAGATTGTGTCTATATCACTGAAAAATGATTAAAGCTTTGTTAAGGCCTGGTGTTTTCCCAGAAGGAGTCTAGGGTCAGGGCGGCACCTTTCTCACCCAAAGGAGAGGAAATGGCAGCTGGGCTTGCAGGAGCTGAGACAGCTTTATTGCAGGACAGGCTGACCATATCGACATCCACTCCCCGTTCTGACCTCCTCGGTGGTGAATGTCAGTATGGCCCCTGAAGCCGCCTCACTTCTGTCTGCCTGCTTCTCATATGTGCAAGTCAAAAGCACATGCATAGAGATTATGGATTTCTCTCAATTTTGACACATCCAGTTTCATCTCACTGGTGAAGAAAGGCTGAGGTGTGACTCATAATTTATTTTAAAGCATTTTAAATATACTTAATTATGCATAGGAAAAAAGTTGAAATCCAAAATAAGATTCCTGTGACTTTACATTAACATTATCTATACACATTTAGTATAGATAAAAGTGAGGTTGTTCCTGTCCATAGAATGGGAGGATTCGGCTTCTCCAGTGTGGGTCAGAGGGTGATTCTTAACTACTGGAGATTCTCACTCTCTGCCTCATGCATGTCTGGAGTGTTGCAATATTTTACAATGAGCACACATGACGTTTTCTAAGTCCATATAGACACAGACAAATAATACGAAGCCCCCAAAAGTCATAAAAATTAGAATTTTATTTATTTATTTTTAAAGATTTTATTTATTTATTTGACAGAGAGATAGATCACAAGTAGGCAGAGAAAGTGAAGGAAACAGGCTCCCTGCTGAGCAGAGAGCCCGATGTGGGCCTCGATCCCAGGACCCTGAGATCATAACCTGAGCTGAAGGCAGAGGCTTTAACCCACTGAGCCACCCAGGCACCCCAGAATTTTATTTATTTTATTTATTTATTTTAAAGGATTTTATTTATTTATTTGACAGAGAGAAACACAGCCAGAGAGGGAACATAAGCAGAGGGACTGAGAGAGGGAGAAGCAAGCCTCCTGCTGAGCAGGGAGCTCGATGTGGGGCTCGAACCCGGGTCTCCAGGATCATGACCTGAGCCGAAGGCAGTCGCTTAACCAACTGAGCCGCCCAGGCGCCCCAGAGAATTTTATTTTTTAAAAATATTTATTTATTTATTGGAGAGAGAGAGAGAAAGAGGGAGCGAGCACACAGAAGGAGAGGGAGAAGCAGAACCCCCAGTGAGCAGGGAAGCCAATGTGGGGTTTGATTACAGGATGCTGGGATCATGACCCAAGCCATAGGCAGATGCTTAACCTACTTAGCCACCCAGGTGCTCCCAAAATTAGAATTTTAAAATGTTTCTGTGCACTTTTACCCCCAACTTCCAATGAATTTAGATTGCTCTTTAATCGTCCCTTGCATGATCGTGAGGAGCCTAATGAGGGGTAGTTGCCAAGTATTAAGCCACAGGAAGGGATCACCTAAAGATCATTTGGCCATTGGGGTTAACACCATAGTGATTCTTCTTCACAGAGCTATTGGAGAAATGAGTGAGTGAATGAAAGAATGAATGATGAACAAACAAAGGGACAAATATCACCTCCACACATCACTGTGAGAAACGAGTGACCATCCTGAGTAATTATTTACATGAGCACCCTGATGACTAAGGCCTTGATCCCAACAACCCAAAGATTTCCAGCAAGAGACTTCTGTTGAGGCCTGGCTTTCTAACAGTGAAGAGAGATGGAGAAGACTTTTTTTTTTTTTTTTTTTTAGCACATGATTGTGTGTTTATCACATCTCATTCAACCCCCAGACTCCAACGCTACCCTGTCCTCTTCCCTGGCACCTAACAGCCCATGGATGTATATCGGAAAATAACTGCATCTATTTTCATTTACATCATGATAAAGGTAAAATTCAGATCAAGGTATCTGTAGTTTCTGCACCCCCCCAACAGAAGCATGTGCTCTGTGAATACACACACGCGCGCACGCGCACACACACATACACACAGCCTTGTTTCAGCGCAGATGTCAGGAACACAGAGCCTGTAAATCTGCCCAGCAGTTCTGTTCTTGAATCATTAAGAACAACTGAGTGGGTGGAACGAGAACATGAAATTGCTGTGTGCACTCATGTTTTGTTTGTGGGGCAATCATTTCTAGACGTGTTTTCTTTTTTTATGAAGAACCTTTTCTATGTTTGCCTTTTAACACCCCACCTTCCTTCCTGTCCCCAGCTCTCCCACACCCACTAAAAAGAAACATTGAGAGCATTACAAAAATCTCCACAAATTTGAAGAGATTACATTAAGTGTCTCCCATTTTACTCAGTCAAAATAAATGGCTTAGTAATACGAATAACACAGGTAACAGTCAAACACAATACAGTTCAAAAAACTCATAACAACCACTCCCAAATCATAAAAAACACCTTCCTTGTTCCACTGTGTGCGATGAGGACCTTGTGAACCCAGAGGCTTCAGTTAGCCTAAGATTTATATACCTGCCACGGGATGTTTCACTTAACTTCACTGTCTGTCCCTCAGTTTCTTTATCTATAAAATGGGCATAATATCTACTTTGTGCAGACTGAGTGCCTAGAATATAGGGTGCCCTCAGGAAACAGTAGCGGCTAGTGCTGTTGCTAATAATTGCAACAACTGGGCAGACAGAATGGCTTCAGCCAGATCTTACGAACTCTTTGCTCTGACCTACCCATCCTCCAGCGTTGACCAGAGCAGACATCCAACAAACTGGGACTCCCGGACGTACCATGGCAATAACGACCCCAGTTAGTGTCCAGTCTTCTCACACCCCCAGCAGTTCCTGTTCTTCTCTAGACTGACCGCCGGCTGCTGCCCATATATCCACCCGGCCCCCGCCATAGGAGGGGCTGTGTGTGTTTGCTGAGCCCGGGCACTGTTTACCATCTGCGTGGGTCTCACTTCATTTTTTTCCCTCTTGTTGTGTTTGGCTTCTTGGCATTGTCCTGCCTGGCACCCACCCCCGGCCGTGTTCTCATCACAGCAACTTCCCCTTGTTTTCCAGCGCCAGCTTGCTGCTAGAGGTGGCATCAGGTGCTTTAAAAGAGAGAGTGGTTGCATTAAATTTTCTCAGGAAAATGAGCTTGGTTTTTAAAAAATGCTCCATGGAACGGATCTAATAACTTAGCTCTGTAATAATGTCTCCTCTGCCTTGTCTAATTGCAAGAATTCTTTCAGAAACAATGGCGTATTACTGCTTCCCAATAGGGGGCTGAGACAGCATCTGCAGAGGGCCTTCCAAACACAAGAGGGCCTTTTGGACTTCACCCACAACGCGCCAACAGGTCCAGGGAAGACTCCCCAGGCCAGAAATGGCTAAGGGAAGCAGCAATCCCAGGGCCAGTCCTGGAGAAGGTCTGCAAGGCCTCTTGGGGGCTATGCACCTCCGAGTCACTCCCTCCCTGGGAGGGCCTCATGAGGGTCCACGGAGGTACCTGCCTTTGGATCTGAACGCCCCGTCTAGGCAACAACATTCTTTAACTAAAGGAATGCTAACCAGGCCAGCGGCCTGACTTCCTGCAAGTTCTCAGAGGGCTGGGGGCTGATCAAATTCGAGAACCGAGAGCGGTAGTCACGGACTTTTCCAAGAGAGCTGTAATGCTGCCGGTCAAATGGCACTTAATTTCCGGTGGGTTGTAAAAGTGCCATTTATCCTGCAAGCATCGGGGCGAGCAGCACAGTAGGATTCTAAGTTAAATGAAGCAAGAATAACTGCTCTCAGTAATGATTTTGTGCTTCAGAATTAAAAACAAAGCAAAAAAGACCAAACCTACTTTTACACTGATTGCAAATATTTTAGTGAAGAAATCACCTTCTATTAAATTCCCTTGAGAAAGCCACATGTAACCTGAGTTGAGGGCCACTGGGGGCCCACAGCCATTTAGCAGCACCTTGTAGGCATGAGGCAGTTTTGTTCTTCTGACCTCAGGTCACGTTTTTGCCCCACTGACACTGCCCCTCTGATAAGAGTATGTTCCCCAGCGGTAATGGGTAGAATCAGGCCAGTTGGGATGTGAGGCGGCTTCTGAGGCAGTTGGAAGGGGGGCAGCAGCGTGCTGGTCTGCTGCCATCCAACATTTACTCCCTCTCCGGGGCCTGCAGCCTATGGTTTAGAAAATCATGGAGAACTTTTCATTTCCAAGAACTACATAAGAAACAACTTCATGGACGCCTGGGTGGCTCAGTGGGTTAAAGCCTCTGCCTTTGGCTCAGGTCATGATCCCAGGGTCCTGGGATGGAGGCTGCATCCGCATCCGGCTCTCTGCTCAGCAGGGAGCCTGCTTCCTCCTCTCTCTCTGCCTGCCTCTCTGCCTGCTTGTGATCTCTCTCTCTGTCAAATAAATAAATAAAATCTTTACCAAAAAAAAAAAGAAAAAAAGAAACAACTTCATGTAGCCATGTAGCTGGGGCATTATGGCAGGGGGGTCTGTGTGTGTGTCGGGGTCTGGGGAAAGAGAGATTTAGGGGGAGACACTATTAAGTGTTTCAGTGACTTATTATCTAAATGACATATAGGATCCAAAAATGCTATTTAATAAATAGTACCCCAGGGATTCCTGGGTAGCTTAGTCAGTTGAGTGGCTTGCTCTTGGTTTTGGCCTAGGTCATGATCTCAGGGTCGGGAGATGGAGCCCCACATCAGGCTCTGCACTCAGTGGGGAGTCTTCTTCAGATTCTCTCTCCCTCTCCCTCTGCCCCTCCCCCAGCTCTTACTCTCAAATAAAGAAATAAAATCTTTAAAAATAAAAAAATAAAAAGTACCCCAAAATACACAGTTAACTTTGATAATAAAGGTAGATTAGCAGTACCCCAGAGTATTCTGGCGGCACCTGGATGTCTCAGTCAATAAAGAACAGTACTCTTGATCTCGGGGTTGTGAGTTCAAGCCCCATGTTGGGTGTTGAAATTCCTTAAAGAAATAAATAAACTTAAAAAATAGAACATTCTGTGAGGATGGTAATGTTCTATGTCTGTGCCAACCACATGTGGCTGTCGAGCACTTGAAATTTGGCTGGCACAATTGAAGAATTTAGTTACTAATTTTATAGTACTTTAATTTTTCTTTGGATAGCTACCTACAGCTGATGGCTATGGTACTGGGCAGCACAGATTTCCAGGGATCAAAGCAGGAAAGAGAAAGTAGACACTAGATCAACCTTCCTATGTGTCCAAATCCCAGAAGTAGGAAATCCAACTCATTTGCTAATGAATTCAGACCCTTGGAGTAAAAATAAATAACAATAATAATTTCAATTTGTATCAAAAGTGCTTTGGGATGTCTGGGTGGTTCAGTCAGTTGAGCATCTGCCTTCAGCTTGGGTCATGATCCCGGGATCCAGAGATCGAGTCCCATGTCAGGTTCCTTGCTCAGCCAGGTGCCTGCTTTGGCTTCTGCCTGCTGTTCTCCCTGCTTGGGCGTGCAGTCTTGATCTCTCTCTCTGTCTCTGACAAATAAATAAATAGATATTTTAAAGATTTATCTATTTATTTGACAGAGAGATCACAAGTAGACAGAGAGGCAGGCAGAGAGAGTGGAGGAAACAGGCTCCCTGCTGAGCAGAGAGCCCAACATGGGCCTGGATCCCCGAGATCATGACCTGAGCCGAAGGCAGAGGCCTCAACCCACTGAGCCAGCCAGGTGCCCAAATAAATAAATATTTTTTTAAAAATCTTTTTTAAAAAAAAGTGCTTTAATGCCTCTCTAACTGTTGAAATATAATAGCATCTCTCTTTTTTTAAAGATTTTATTTATTTATTTGACACAGAGAGAGATATCGAGAGAGGGAACACAAGCAGGGGGAGTGAGAGAGGGAGAAGCAGGCTTTCTGCCGAGCAGGGAGCCCAATGTGGGCTCGATACCTGGACCCTGGGATCATGACCTGAGCTGAAGGCAGACGCTTAATGACTGAGCCACCCAGGCGCCCCAATAGCTTCTCTTTTTCACAGTACCCACCAGGGGAAGAAATACCATTTTATGCTTCTGGAAAATGGAAGTGTCATTCTCAGCATGTGCCCTCCATTAATATCTCCATTTCGGAGGCATGCAGAGCTTTGCCTCTGTAGGCTTCTCCTGTCAGGTTATGATTCTTACAGCCAGAAGCATAAACAAGTTCTCTTGCTAATGACAAGTGAGGTTACCTGTCCCAACTGAGACAACCACTCCATGTGATCATTCAGTGCGCGGTGACATTCCTGCTTATGAAGTGACAGCTAATTCCTCTGAGAAACGTGTCACGTGCTAATGATTGTCCAGCACCTGGCTCAAGTCAGCGGATCTGAGCGCCACCCTTGGGTCCCAGCGAGTCCCCTGAGGACAAGTGGCCTCTGCCCAGGGACAGCAGGAACCAGGGAAGGAACCAGGCCCCCTTGCTGCCCACCCGCCCCTGCAGAGCAGGCCTGGAGGCCCTGACCCCACTTCCTGCAAGGGGCAAAGGTCAGGAACGTGAATGCAAACAAAGGCCTCTCTAGCAATACCCAGGCTGGGAAGCAGTGAGGGAAGAGAGGGATGAGGTTCTCCTGGTCAAACAGAAAAACTAGCAGCAATGTCCACAAGAGCCAAACAATGGAAGGAGCCTAGATGTCCATCAACAGATGAATGGATAAAGATGTGGGGGTGTGTGTGTATAATGAAATATTATGCAGCCATCAAAAAAGCAAAACCTTGCCATTTGCAACAACGTGGATGGAACTAGAGGCTATTATTATGATAGGCGAAATAAGTCAGAAAAAGATAATTAGCATATGATCTCACTGATATGAGGAATTTGAGAAACAGACAGAGGACCATAGGAAGAAAAGAGGGAAAAATGAAAGATGAATCACCGACCTGTACCCCTGAAACAAATAATACATTATATGTTAACTTAAAAAAGAAACAGAAAAACTCAAAGATGCAAAGCACAGTAGTCTGGAATTTGCAAGTCTGTGTGCCAGACAATGTGTTTTTATTTTATTTATTTAATTTGTTAAAAAGATTTTATTTATTTATTTGACAGAGAGAGAGAGATCACAAGTAGGCAGAGAGGCAGGCAGAGAGATAGGAGGAAGAAGCAGGCTCCCCGCCGAGTAGAGAGCCTGATGCGGGCCTCGATCCCAGGACCCCAAGATCATGACCTGAGCTGAAGGCAGAGGTTTTACCCACTAAGCCACCCAGCCGCCCTATTTATTTAGGTTTTTAGAAGATTTTTATTTATTTATTTCAGAGCGGGGGCGGGGGGAGAGCACAAACTGGGAGAGACAGAGAGAGAGAGGAAGAAGCAGGCTCTCTGCTGAGCAGGAAGCCTGATGCAGGAACTTGATCCCAGAACCCTGAGATCATGACCTGAGCCAAAGGCAGGTACTGAAGCAACTGAGCCACCCAGGCACACCTACAACATGCTTTTCAAAAGCCATGAAGAGCAAGCATCCCACCAGGATGCTCTCTGATGTCAGAGCTCTGTCCTGATCTTATGGGAAGCACGGGGGCCCCTACGCAGTGGGGAGGGGTGTGGGGGTGTCCCAGCCGGCTGGTGGGTACCGAGAACACAGTCCAGCCCAGGAGGGACAGGCCTGGGCAGGCAGCTCAGCCAGGCCTGCTTAACTGACACAGGATCCTAATGAGGGGGATAAACACCGCTTGGGGCCATTTGCTGTGAAATGGACCAGCAGTGTATGAGAAGTTGGCCTTGTATGGGCAGAAAACATCCACACTGGCAGAAAATAATGTGCTGAAAAAGTTTTACATTAAAGACCTGACGTTCTGAGTGTGCAGAGGCGTGAATGCTTATGTAATTAATCATTTCATATTTGAAGATTGGGATTTTTTCCCTTTTAATTAATTAGCTGGTAGACTCATTATAGTACATTTTTCATGTCAAAAAGGCAGTGGATTCTGAGAGAAAGGGGTGCCGCTGGGGGAGAAGGGACAGCAGCTGCAGTGCGGTGGTGCGCTCTGCAAGGTACAGGGAACTCCAGTAATCACTGCGGAAAAACTCCCTTGGGAGGGCCTGGGAGCACAGAACGGGTCAAAATGCCTGGCACTGATCCATGTGTGGGGAATGCAAGGCTTGGGGGGTGCTCGCTTTGGCAGAACCTGCATTCAGCTCCTTACCAAGAGGCACGACCTGCCCGGTCACTGAATTTGTCTTTTCCCAGAAGGAGACTACAGCATGAGGGCTGAAGGTTGCTGCGCTGTGATGCCAACCACCGGGACTTCCAGTCCTGATGGTTCCTTCTCAGTTCGGAGACTTTGGGCAAGTCCCCTACACCTCTTCCCGCCCCCGTTTTCTGCTCTGGACAATGAAGGCAGAAATAGTACTGACCTCAGGGTGACTGAGAGCAGAAAATAAATAATGTGCACAAACTGCTGACTTGATGCCTAGAACCCACTGAAGACCCAAAACCAATGGGCTTTATTACTAGAAGACTACACTTCTTTGTGGCAGGGAACACCACCCTTGACTCCTTCACAAAGCTACGGTGTGTGTGTATGTGTGTGTGTGTGTGTGTGTGTGTGTGTGTGTGTGTGTGTTAAAATATACATAACAGGAAATCTACTGTTTTGACCATTTTTTAAGGGCACAGGACTGTCACACTCAGTACTTACATTGTTGTGCAACTGTCACTAGCATCAATCTCTGGGACTGAAATTCTGTAATCATTAAATACTAACTCCCCATTCCCCCACTTCACCCACCCCCACTCCTTCCCAACCACCATTCTACTTTCTGTTTCTGAACTTTCCACTCTAGGAACCTCATCCAGAGGGATCATGCAATATTTGTCCTTTATGACTGGCTTCATTCACTTAGCATCACGTCTTCAAGGCTCATCCATGTTGTAATGTGCATCCTAAGGCCCTCTCCTTTTAAGGCAGAATGATATTCTATCCCATGTACATACCATACTTAGTTTATCCATTTATTGATCAATGGATACTTAGCTTGCTGCCGTCTTTTGACTACCGTGAATGTCACTGTGGACAGAAGGGTACAAATATATGTCCGAGCTCCAATTTTCACTTCTTTGGGGTATTTACCCAGAAGTGGACTTGCTGGATGACAGGTCATCCTGCTTCCTTTTTTGAAGAGCCATCCCACCATTTTCCACAGGGACTGCTGTCTTCGACATTCGCACCAGCTGTGTACAAGGGTTCCATTTATTCATATCCTCACTCAGCACTCATCATTGTCTGGTTTTTAATAGCCATCCTAACCAGAATGAAGTGGCTTCTCATGGCTGCCATTTGCATTCCCCTAATGACCAGTGAAGCTGAACATCACCCCGTCGAGTTTTTTGATAGCAAATACAAAGGGGAGAGCATGGTAGAAGCTCCTTTTGTTCTGGACCTGAGAACTGGGGACAGTATAGGAATACAAGCTTCTGTTTCTATCAAGATAATAGGGGCGCCTGGGTGGCTCAGTTGGTTGGGCGGCTGCCTTCGGCTCGGGTCATGATCTGGGATCAAGTCCCACATCGGGCTCCCTGCTTGACGGGAAGCCTGTTTCTCCCTCCTCCCTCTCTCACTCCTGCTGCTTGGTTCCCTCTCTGGCTGTGTTTCTCTCTGTCAAATAAATAAAATCTTTTAAAAAAAAAAAGATAATAGACAGTGATAGATAAATAGACTGCTATAGATAGATAATCAGATAAATAGGCATACAGATGGATAATAGATATAGAAGAATATGGAAAGATATTACATTTGATATATGCAGAGAAACAAAAGGCTAATTGGTTTTGTGCCTAATCATTAACTCACAGGATTTAACTCTGGGTTAGTGAGAGAATATTTTCTATTCTTATTTTACTTTACATGTTTTATGAAAAGGGAGAATTATAGGTGTTTTAGGGGTGCCTGGGTGGTACAGTCATTTGAGCATTTGACTCTTGGTTTTAGCTAGGGGGTTGTGGTCTGGGGGCCCTGCGATCCAGCCCTGTGTCTGGCTCTGTGCTCAGTGCAGAGTCTGCTTGGGACTCTCCTTCCCCACCCTGCCCCTCTAAAATAAATAAATAAATATTTAAAATAAATACATAGGGGCACCCGGGTGACTCAGTTGGCTAAGCATCTGTCTTCAGTGCAGGTCCTGATCTCAAGGTTCTGGAATTGGGCTCCCTGCTCAGTGGGAGAGTCTGCTTCTCCGTCTTCCTCTGCACCTACCTCATGTGTGTATGCTCTCTCTCTCTCTCTTGAATAAAAAATGTCTTTAAAAAAATCTTTAAAAATAAAATTAAATAAATAAATAAACAAACAAACATCATCAGTAACATTTGCAATTATTTTTAACTTCATAATTCAATAGATTCAAGGAATACAGACCAAGAGATGCAAACCACAAATGTTTAAAGGGAAAACCTTCTACTGTTCTGTAGCATCCTATCTGGCAAGAGCACAGTAGAGGTGACTTTTGTCTGTGGCTCTGCCTCTCTGTTCGGCAACACCAGCTCCTGCTCTGGGAGTCACTAGGAGGCAGAAGGGAAGATCACAGGAGTGTAAGGTCTACATCTGCTGTGAAGACATTTACAGTCTGTTGATGCTTACCCAAGACAGGGTGAACGTACCATAGAGGGCTTCGCAAAAGTGCAAAATGATGCATGTGGATGTGATCTATGTGCTTTTGAGACAAGACTGTCCAGAATCTGCTAGTTAGGAAAACTCTCCTCTCCTCAAGGTTCTCCCTCTCCAGCCTGTTCCTGCTCTTTGCTCTTGCTATCTCTCTCTCTCAAATAAATAAGTAAAATCTCTCTTTTTTTTTTAAGATTTTATTTATTTGACAGAGAGAAACACAGCCAGAGAGGGAACACAAGCAGGGGGAGTGAGAGGGGGAGAAGCAAGCTTCCCGCAGAGCAGAGAGCCGGATGTGGGACTCGATCCCGGGCCTCTGGGATCATGACCTGAGCCGAAGGCAGTCACTTAACCAACTGAACCACCCAGGTCTCCCTAAAATCTTTTTTTAAAAAAAATGGAAGGAAGAAAGAAAAGAAAGAAAATAAAAGGAAGGAAGAAGGGAGGAAGAAAAGGTGTATTGGGTGGGAATGTGTTTCCATGAGAAGAGAGATGGACTCTGGACCAGAGAGCTGAGCAGCAAAAGGAACACAGAGATGAGGACCAGAGAGGCTTGGGTAGGAGAAAAAAGAATGAGGTAAAAAGGCAGGAATACCTCGAAGTCATGGCCCTTCCCTGATCCTGGGCGCAGACTGTGTAAATCAAAAAGATGGTTATGAATGTTGTAGGGCTCCCCAAGCACACCATGCGGCAAGCACTTTATCTGGGAGATGACCTTGGGAAGCACAGAGGAGTAATGAGACTGGGAGGGACAGAGCCAACCAAGCATGTGTTGATGGGTGCTATGGGCTCCCCTGGGACTCCACATTCTGGGGAACCTCAGAGTTACCCCACACAGATGGACCTATGGGGACATTCATTGCCCCTTGCTTGGGCTGCACATATGAGACCTGCTTTCAGGTGATCTGAAGGGAGCCCCACAGGGAAATGGCAGGACCAACGTCCTCTCAATGTGGTCATCACTACAAGGTAAGATTACATGGATATATGCCTTTGATTTTATTTACTTTTGTAATATTATAAAATTGTATAAAGTTTTATAGAAAAAAGAATATTTCCATTTTGTAAAAAATATAAATAACTGTAGGAAATACAAATACATTATCCACCTCACAAGGTCCACTTTGGACCCCTAGAGAACCACTGTTTTTTAGCCTCAAGGCTAATATATACAGGAAACATCGCACTGGCATTTCCGACTTTATTTAACAATTCTCCTCTTTCTCCCACTCCATGGCTTTACCACAGTCGCTGTGCAGCTATCACTTTCCAACCTTGGTTCATCAAAGTCCATCTCTGATAAGTTTTTCTTCTCAAAGGAAAATAAATCTTGGTAATTATAAATTCATTGAGTTCATTCTGGTAGAATGAGCTCCTTTTTAAAATTTTCTTGCTATAATTAATTTTGTTTTATCTGACTGTTTTCAGACAGGGACTATCCCACATTGGGACTGGTCTATGTGAGTTTCTCCATTCATTCCTTGGTTCTCGAGTGTGAGCTACAAAGGAAAATGCCACCAGACTCATCGTTATAAGTGACAGGACCCTTCCGAGTATGAAGAACCCAAGTGAACTGCCAGGTCCATGATATTTAGACAGTCACTTCTGGGTACAAGTGAAGAAAGATAACCTTCCTGGAGACACGCCGGTTTGGGTGAATAATGTTTTCATGGATAAACCATCACCATTACAACCCAAAGGCACTGGAGTCACTCCTGCAGTCTCGTTCCTTGAAGAAAAGACAAACCTAGAACAGGCGTTTTTTTTTCACTTATTTATCCTACAAATTCTTGTTGACTATCTATGATGGGCCAAGTACAGTGCTAAATACTCTGATGGAGTACATCAGAAATTAAATGTAAAATATTTTTTCCCAGGAGGAAATTGTGTGATAGCATCCTAGGTCAGCTCTGAAATAAAACAGATAAGGGTGGGAAGGAAAGACAGAGAGAAAAGGGAAGAGGGAACAAAGAATCCACACCCAAGAGAAACTCAAGCAATACAGCCAACTGCTGACTGCCGGTGACGGAGTTTAGGAATACATGGTATCACATACTATCCAAAGCCTCAGAACAGTTTTTCCGTAAATAGGGACTGCGTGTGCACACACAGATACGTATAGTCCAAACATTCTACCCTCTGTCACACGCAGTAGAGAGGGAGAGTTGCATTTTTGTTTACTTTGGTCAATCTAAATTTGGATCTGGAGTCTCATGGCCGACCCTGGTCCCTGTCATGCGTGCATCCCTCAGGCAGCAGGCCCAGGCAACAGGGAGAGCAGGCCAACCCATTAATACGGGCTGAAGGCCAGCCCTGGGGTCCCCTGCGGCCTGTTCTCTGACTGCCCACCATCCCGCCCTTCAGTGGAACAATCTGTCTTACAAAAACAACCGGCATTCAGTTTGCAGGAGGTGAGCACCAAATGCAAAATGTTTACCATCCAGAAGTTAGCTTCGGCACAAAACTGGTTGCCTCCTCAGTGAATTAAATTCAATTAGCTACCTCCTTATCTCAGCTGTGTGTTGTAATAATCAGTGATGCCCGCCTCTGCCCACATGGATGCACGGGAGTTCGGGGAGCTGGAGGATGGGACGGGCATTTGTGAGATACGCTGTCGGCAGAATATTGCCACCAGACAATCATCTCCTTAGCGGCAAAGATTGTTGGGCTCTCCCTCCACATTTATTCACAATGAGGATTCTGCTCCCCATGCCCCCCCCCTCACTTCCACACTCAGCACTCAGAGAGCGGCAGGAGACCATTCTGCTCTGACAACTTTCTCTGCCACTGACATTATCTCCTAATTATCTTCTCAGCAGTGATGGCCGGGTACCAGCCCTAGACTCTTGCAAATCATTCTAATACCCAATCTGATCGGGAGGAAAGGAAATGCTGTCATCCTTTGAGCTTCGTGGGGCTGTTACCACTTTTCCAAAGGCGCCTACATAATACTCACGACAATCAGAAGAGAAAAATACACACACACACACACACACACACACACACACACACATTACTTCGAACGACCATTACTCAGAAAACAATAACATGTTTTCAGCCAGATGAATATGTTTATGTAACAGGGTGACTCTTGTCCTCCGCAGAGCTTCCAAGCACCAGAACCATTAAGTTAATGGCTTGAAACGGAGCCCAAAGACCTGTGTTTGTTCTATGACATTCGCCCTGGGTGGTGGGAGGCACTGCAGTCTTCAAAAAGGGATTTTTAAATTTCTGTTATTATTTTTTAAGAACAGACAACTTTTTCCAACAGCCTTGAGATATACAGCTGCGGTCCAGGCAAGTGTTGCAAGGAAAGAAGCCAGTTTGGCCAGGAAATCGAGGGGGTGGGGCGGTGTTTAAAGGTCAACTTCAATAGTTTGTCCTTAGAGAAACAAGGCTGGAAGTCCCACCCCAAGTCCCTGCCCAGACCTCAAGCCCCTTCTCTGGCCTCTAGTCACTTCTTGGTGACCTCTGCCAGTGTCTGATGACCTAAACATATTTCTTTACCCCACTGCCAGTGAGGAGCCCATTGATCAGATAAAGAAAGCCTAAGTGGGCTGAGCCTTGGGTAACTTCCCTTTGTTTCGTAAACCCAGAATTCTGGCCAGCCACACTGGTGGTCTCAGGAGAGCCACTGAAAGGCTGTGGCTGGAAATGCCACCTAGAGTGTTTGCAGACCTGACACCGTGGGTAAGGACCACTGGTGGGCTCCCACGGTAGCTCAATCAGCCACTCTCCTAACCCATCCTCCCCAGGCACACTCTGGAGACAGCCTCGGAGAAGGGCAAAGGCCTGAGAAGTTGGCACAAGGCATGCCACAATGTTCTTGAAGAGAGCTCCAGTCACTAGCTTTTAGCCCTGCAAACCAGAGCACCCGTGCAGATTGGCTCTGACTAGGAGTTGGGGTTGGATCTCCAGCTCTAGTTTGACTCTTAACCTACAGTGCAAATGTCTAAAAACCACCTAAAGAGGCACCCCGGTGGCTCAGTCAGTCAAGTGGCCGACTCTTTGTTTGGGCGCAAGTCATGGTCTCAGGGTCCTGGCATCTTGCCCTGCGTGGAGTTCTGAGCTCAGCCTGGAGTCTGCTTGAGGATTCTCTCTTCCCCTTTCCCTCAGCTATTCCCCGACATACCCCACCTGTGCCCTCTCACTCTCTTTCTCTCTCTATATAATAAATAAACCTAAAAAAAAAAAAAGAAAGAAAAGAAAAACCACCTAGTGGTTTAACAATAACAACAGGGCCATTTTCTTTCATTTTTGTGAAAATAAAGTTATTAGAGCAACCTCCCAAGCCATCAGCTTACTGGTCATCAAACCTCAGAATTGCTCAGGTGAAATTTAAAAAGCGGCATTAACAATTCTATTCCTGGCTTTAGGAAAGAATATGTTAGAAGAGTGTGTTGTGAAGTTCAAGCTGAAATGTCGGCTTCCTTCTGAAAATACAGTAGCTGGTGCTTCTCCAAGCCTTCTCTCCCCTCTCCTGCCCACCTGGCTCCCCCCAGCTCCGCAAGGTCCCAGCCTTGCCAGCCCCTGAGCGTGGCTGTCAGCAAGATCACCACTGCCACTCCGGGAAGCTGGGACCCACAGGCCATCAACTGCACTCCTAGCTTATCGTTTATAACTTCAGGCCTCTGCAATTTCTTGTAAATAACTGGAGGAACAAATGCCTCCCTGGTGCTAGTCTTTCTTCATTCAGTTCTCAAATCAAGTCAACAAAGATTGGTCGGCCAGTTACTAAGTGCCAAACAGTAGGGGAGAGAAAAATTTCACCCCAGTGAAAAAATGTTTATCATTGCTGAGGCTCTGCAAGGCCCTGAGCGTGTCCGAATGAACCAAAGCACGGCCTTTGAGATGCTGACCAAAGAGCAGTGCTCACTTTTGAGGAACATAGAGCCCCAGAGAGGAATGGCAGGTGCCAGTCAACCCTCGGGCGACACAAGGCCGGATAAGCTGAGCCATGGCTCTGAGGCAGCAGAGGGAGCCCTTCCCAAGGCAGGGACAGTGGAAGGCTTCCTAGAGGGCGGGACAGCTGAGCTGGATGAAGAAAGAGGCACAGGATTTAGGGAGGGAGAGAAAATGTTGTGGAAACAGGAGGCAGAAAGTCCCAGTCAGCAAATACAGGAAGGTTTCAAGGAAAGCCAGCCAGAGTGTGCAGAGGAGCAGAGAGATGGGCTGGGTCGGCGGGACAGGCCGCTGGCTGGGGGGTTGGAGGGCATGCTGAAGATTCTGAACCTGATTCTGCACGGAGGCACATACTGGGCAGTCACAGAGAGTTGTAGAAGGGAGAGCCTCTGTCAGATGTCCTTGCACCCTCTGAATGAGGTGTCCCCCCCCCCCTCGGAGGTCTTCTCACCTTCCAGGCATAAGGTGTAAGGCAGGCATGGAGAGGGCCACTGGCTGGCCACCCGCTCCCTCCTTACCCCATCAGCACTGTGAGGGAGGCAAGGGCTGGGGGTCCTGACATGTGGGTCAGTCCCAGCTCTGGTCACACTGCCCTGCTGTGTGACACCAGGCCAGTCCCACCCTGGTCTGAATTTCACTCAGAGGTGCACGTTGACATCTGAGGTCCTGAACAACTCCAAGAGCTCCTTTGTGGTTTAGGGACAGTCCATCTGGGGACAGGGACTTGGTATGGGCTGCAGCTGTGCCTCTTCTGTTTTCCCGTGAGAAGGAAGATCAAGGGGGAAAGACCAGAACCATCCCTCTCACCAGTGGCTAACACAACTTTGCGCCAAGACACAGCAATCTGCACATCTGTGGTCAGCTTCCTGGACCAGCAGCTGGTCGTGGGAGCAGCGGGAATTAATAAGCCTGAAGCCACAAACAAAAATGGCTGCTGGTATAGCCGTGTGCTGTGCAATGCATGCTGGGTACTTTGCATAATGTCTCATTTAAACCTGGAAACAATTTGTTTCATAGATATTTCATAGACGAGAAACCTGAGGCTAAGAGAGGCAAAGTAAAGTAAATTACAGACCCCAGAAGTTGGGGAGCAGCTGTCTCTGCCCCATCCCACACGCTGTGCCCAGAGTCATCCTTCCTAAGCAGTTTGGTTCTTTGTTCCTTGTCTTGTGTATGAACTTCCTTCCGGGGCCTACACACCATTCAGGAAATAGAATTTAAACTTCTTAGCATGGCACTTCAAGACCTGTTACATGTTTCCAGTCTTATCTCCAGTCCCCAAACCTTGAAGCACGTGTCATTCTAAGACTCTGGTCTGTGTGTTCTCACTTCTGGCGTTGGCTCACCTTGGCCCTTCCACTAAAATATCCCTGTGCCCTTTTCTGCCTATCAGAACACCCCACACACTCTTGTGGGCATCAGCTCAGTGTCCTCTCCCTGGAAGCTTCGGCGTCTCCACCCAGGGTTTTTCCTACACGAGGCCCTCCTTTGAGACACTCAGCATTTTGAGCCAGACAAGTTTGTGTCGTGTGGAACACTTCCCAAGATTGCCGGGTGTTTGGCATCCTTGAACCTGCCCAGATGCCAGAAGTAATCCCCAGCAATTATGACAGTTACAATAATCTCCCTTGCATTTCCAGTCACCATCCAGGATTGAAACCTGGCTGTCTTGGGTAACAATGTGGGTAAATGTCTATCTCCTCCAGTGGACTACTCATATCTTGAGAGCAGGTATTCTTTTTGTGTTCAGCTTTGCTTTTCCTGTAAGCCTAGCAAAATGCCTTGCACATTTTCAGCACTGATACGTCCATTGCATATAAAGGACAGTGTTGTTGCTTTTTTAAATTTTCCTACTTGATCAGTAAGCTGATTTTTTAACTTCCATAATCAAAGAAAGCAGTACCAATCCCCAGAGCAATACAAACTCTTCCTGGTTCTTCTATATTTTTCCCTTTTATTTGACTCGATAAACATTAAGAATCTAGAAAACAGGGGTGGCTCAGTGGGTTGAGCATTCGGCTCAGGTGATAATCTCATGGGGTCGTGGAATCAAGCCTCATGTACGGACTACACTCAGTGGTAGTCAGCTTGGATATTCTCTCCCTCTGCCCTTTCCCCCGCTTACTCTCTTTCTCTCTCTCAAAATAAGTAAATAAAATCTTTTTAGAAAAAGAATCTAGAAAATAGTGCCTATGTTTGCAACTGCTCATTCTCTACTACAAAACCTCAAAATCCCTAAGAGGATTTAAAGATATTTATCCAAGCTCATACTCGCCAATATAGAACAAATACATAAACAGCTATGAAACTAGATCCCAACACTGACAGATCCTGACTTTTCCAGCTCCAACAGAGCCACTTTCAGAAAGTGCCACCTTGCTTCCAGAGCCCAGAGTCCAAGCTTCACCTCTGCAGCCAGGTGGGGGCACAGGAGAGGTCTGGGTCCTGGCTTCACCTCCACTAGCCTCACGACCTCGGCAAATCCCATAACCTCTCCAAACCTCACCCATGAGGTATTTTACCTGCCTGTTCACTTCTACAATAGTCAACTGAGTTAATATACACAGATATGTGTTTTATTTTTTTTAAGACTTTATTTTTAAGTAATCTCTACACCCAGCACGGGGCTCGAACTCACAACCCCGAGATCAAGCGTGAAACGTAAGGAATCCAGCTGCAGGTTGACTCCATGAGGAACCAATAGCCAAGGCTACATCCTTTGTTCTCCAAAGAATAAAGCAATTCATATTCACTACAGAAAAGCAAGAGAGCAAAAGCAAGAAAACTCAGGATACCCACTGCCCCAGGTTGCCATAACAAAATACCACACATGGGTACCTGAAACAACAGATATTTACTCTCTCACCGTTCTGGAGGCTGGAAGTCAGAGACCAGTGTGCCCTTGTGGTTGGGCTCCGGTGAGAGCTCTCTTCTTGGCCTGTGACCGCTGCCTTCCAGCTCTGTGTTCCCTTGATGCACGTGCATGTGCCCGGAAGGAGAGATCGCCTTCTTCTTAGAAGGCTTGCTTCCATAAGTAGAATCAGGACCCCACTCTCTGGACTTCATTTAACCCTAATTGCCTCCATGAAGGCCCTATCACCAAACACATTCGGTCACATTAGGGGTTTAGAGCTCCAACATGTGAATTTAAAGGGGACACAATCCATCCACCCAGGGAAAACCACTCTTTATACGTTGGGAACTCTCCTACCATTCTCCTAGGCAGGCACAGATTAAAAGAGAGAAAGTCATGATACCATACACAATATATGGTGACAGTCTTCCCACACCATTAAATTTACTTCCCCCACCTTGCTTTTGATACCTTGGCATATTCTTTGGTGTGGCTACATCATTGTTCCCGGGGTCCCAATTTTAGCCTCTTAGCTTGCAGCCAACTTTCCCCATTGCAGAGAGCGCTGGGATGAATACCCTGGATTACTTCCCCAGGACAGATTCCTGGGAGTGAACATATAGATCAGTCAGTGGGCCTGTGCGCTTCTAAAGCCTTTAATGAGCAGCGTTGGAACACCTGCCCTCATTGACGCTCCTGCCAGTAGCCAATGAAAATGTGGCCTTCAAAAAAAAAAAAAAGATTTATTTATTTTAGAGAGGAAGAGAGAGGCACATCCGAGCAGAGGGAGGGGCAGAGGGTGAGAGAGTGGGGCAAGATGACTCTTTGCTGAACACTGAGCCCCATGGGGCTCCATCTCACAACTCTGAGATCATGACCGGAGCCAATATAAAGAAACCGACACTTAATTGACTCAGCCACCCAGGTGTCCCCTCCCTCTTTTTTAAACATAAACTTCTTTAAAAATAATTTATGAATTTATTGAGAGAGAGAACACGCTTAAGAGAGACAGGGAGAGAGAGAGAGGATGAGCTGAAGGGCTAGAGGGACAGACGAAGAAGAAGAGGGAGAAGCCGACTCCCAAGTGAGCAGCGAGCCCCTTCGAGGCTCAATTCCAGGACCCTGGGATCATGACCTAAGCTAAAGGCAGATGCTTAACAGACTGAGCCACCCAGGCGCCCCTAACATAAGCTTTATATTTTAGAATAAACTTCTATCTATGGAAAAGTTGCAATGTTAGTACAGGGAACAGAGTTCTATATGACTGTCCCCCCAGTTTCCCCTAAGCTTAATAACATATTACCAAACTATAGTGCATCTGTCAAATCTAAGACATTAACATTGGTACATTACTATTCACTTAACCGTAGATTTTATTCTCGGTTCATCAGTCTTTCTGGTATGGTCCCCTTACTGTTCCGGGTTTTAATCCAAGATACCATGTTGTGTTTTGTCACCCAGCATCATCCACAACAGTCAAATAATGGAAGCAGCCCAAGTGTCCATTGATAGATAAATGGATAAAGAAGATGTGGTACATACACAATTTTTAACTCTTACTTTTTATCAGCCACAGGGAAATCCCCAGTTGTTTTTGGGGCTTGCTGTCTCTAATGCTAACTCGTGGTTATTGTTCATTGCTTCGGGGGATGTCTTGTTCCATCAGCAAAGTGACTGCTATTCAGGGCAGTGAGGGTGAGTTAGAGAAATTGATCGTTATGGCTTATCTCCCCAAACTCTATAACAAGCCAAGGGGAAGGCTCTTTATGTGGGAAAGGTCCTACATGTGTCTCCACAGGGTCTCTCATGTCACTGTTAGGCAGGAATCATAAACATGAGTCCCACAATTGGATTTTGCTCTATATTTGGAAAATTTGGCCCTTCATTACAAGGCAAGTTGATGTTATCTTATTTAGTTCATTCTTTTGCTCATCTCCTGTAATCATTAAATTACAGAGCCATATTTCTAAAGCTCTAGGGAGAAAAATGGATTAGGAATAAAATCTTTTAAAATCCTGTAGAAAAGCACTGGATTCATTTACGAAGGATGGGTGCAGAGCCAGGGGGAATGATCTATTCTGAGCAATCATAGGTGAATGATTTGCTTCATTTTCCATGGCTCTATGATGTTCTCTCTTTAATGCAGAACAAGGATGGCGCCTTTAACATTCTGTCCCTGAATGTATCCCTGATTGCTCCATGACCCTATCCTCAGGGGTAAAAGTGAATGAAGGAACTAGAAGCCATGAGATACAGGAATGATCAGAAGGGAGAAAATGAAAGCCGAGAAGAAAAGGCTGCTGGGTCGGTTGTTTATCAAACTGCCCTAGTAAGCCCGGTTAGATCAGTGGAGCAGGTCTATGGTTTTCTTAGAACTGTCTGTTTGAAAGTCTTTGTTCCTTCCTCAGAAAGCCTGTTGCTCTCAGGTGACTCAGAAACGTAACAAATATTTAGTGAGCTATGAGAACAATTCTCAGACTGGCATTCATAGGACTTATTTCCCAAGCTCTAAATCTATGCGAAACTATAACTGATTTCACTTTTAGTATCATTTTCTCACATTTCTCCAATTTGGACACTTCTGAGCAAGTGTTTGTGGGCACACCAATTTGTCTCTTCAGGCAGTCTAGCTTTGGCTTAGGATCTCCCCCAGCCCATCACCACCCATCCCTATTCAGAAGGGAGGTACTGTGGGGCGAGCTTGTGGTTCTCCAGGAGATTCTTCTAGAAGGACTCGTCTAGTGAGAGCTGCTACAACTATTTCCTCCCGGGCAGCTCAGCCAGGATGTGGCTCTGCAGGCGGATTTGCATTCCAAATACAGGACCCATGTATCTTGTTATCTTGTGTCTTTATTAAGAAGAAGAGGGAAGGGGTGCCAGGATGGCTCAGCTGGTTAAGCATCCGACTCTTGGTTTCAGCTCAGGTCATGATCTCGGGGTTGTGGGATCAAGCCACATGCCAGGCTCCGTGCTTAGCTGGGAGTCTGCTTGAGGATTCTCTCTTCCCTCCTTCCACCCCTCTCCTTGTATGCTCTGTCTCTCCCCTCCTAAAAGAAATAAATCTTTAAAAGAAAGGGGTGGAATTAGAACAGAAATACATGTCTAAGGGCACCTGGGTGGCTCAGTCAGTTAAGCATCCAACTCTTTTTTTTTTCTTTTTTTTTTTTT